>VNKC01003644.1:0-66766 GCA_008042775.1 Drosophila pectinifera
TTCACAATTTTAATGATGTAACCCCTTATCATTTTTTCAAAAATCGACCAAAATTTTTTTTCTTTGTTTTTCCCATATTTAATTTCTAAATAATTAAGAATTTAACGGCGAATCGGACAGTATACGCCATTTGGCTGTCATTCCATTTTTGGCCAACTTATGCTCTTTAGAAGTCATCGTATGCGGATTTTTGGGTCCTTAAATCGGCATTTTTATATCCTAATTCTTGGTCAAATCATATTTAAGGCAACATTTTATTATTAAATATTTAAGAACTTAACGGCGTTTCGGAATATGAACGGCATTTGGCTGTCATTCCATTTTTGGCTAAATTATGCTCTTCAGAAGACATAAAATGCGGATTTTTGGGTCCTTAAATCGGCATTTTTATATCCTAATTCTTGGTCAAATCATATTTAAGGCAACATTTTATTATTAAATAATTAAGATTTTAGCGGCGATTCGGAATATGAACGGCATTTGGCTGTCATTCCATTATTGGCTAAATTATGCTCTTCAGAAGACATCAAATCCCTAATTTTTTGGACAAGTCAGAGTTAAAAATATCCATAACTTGGCCAAAACTGCCTTAATTTCAAATCGGAAAGCTATTCCTTGTTGGTTATTATTTGGTTAATTAATCTGCATTTCAAATTTAGGAATTAACAAAAATAAATTTTTTGTCAATTTTTCACAATTTTAATGATGTAACCCCTTATCATTTTTTCAAAAATCGACAAAAATTTTTTTTTCTTTGTTTTTCCCATATTTATTTTCTAAATAATTAAGAATTTAATGGCGAATCGGACAGTATACGGCATTTGGCTGTCATTCCATTTTTGGCCAAAATATGCTGTATTTTTGGGTCTTAAAATCGATTTTTTATGTCCTAATTTTTGGGACAACTCATAGTTTAAAATATCCATAACTAAGCCAAAACAGCCTTAAATTCAATTCGGAAAGCAGTTCTATGTTAGTTTTTATTTGGTTAATTAATCTGCATATTGAATTTGGAAATAAAAAAAAATAAATTTTGTGGCAATTTTTGACAATTTTAATGATGTAACCCCTTATAAAATTTTCAAAAATCTTGAAAAAAAATTTTTCTTTTTTTTTTTTACTATTTAATTCTTAAATAATTAAGATTTTAATGGCGATTCAGAAAATATATGACATTTGGCTGGCATTCCTTATTTGGCCAAACTATGCACTCGAGAAGACGCATTTTTGGAGCTTTAAATCGGTATTTTTAGATCCCAGTTTTTTGACAAATAGCCCCTACTTTGTTAATAATTTAAAGGTGATCTTTGAGTATTTTATTTATAATTTTCAAGTTGATCTAATCTGTGTTTAAGTCCATTAAATTTCCCTCGTTGGCAACAAACAAAGAAATCATGAAAGAAGCTGAACAATTATCCGTAATTGTGGATTCAACATACTATAAAATATATATCTTATCTTATCGGAATTATTGGGCAATTGTACTCCAAACACAAAAGGCCAAAGCTTATTATCAATTTTCAATACCGGAAGGTGCACTAAATCTATGATTATGGTTTGTATGAAATCATAAATCTATATCTGTGATATCTTAAATAACACAAACTTTACGAGCTGTGGGGAAATCGTAGACTTCCCAAGAATCATAATACGAGGTTTATCGGTTATTTCCCTTATAACTTCCATTATAAATTATGATCTCTTGTATTTAAAAAAAACGACGTATAAAAAGTAAATCTTGTAATAATATTTAATGATTTAATCCGCATAAATCGGTATAATTTACTTATTATCATATTTTCGTCGCGGTGCACGACTCGCAAGCTTGTAAATATTGCTGACCTGGAACAATGTCAGGCCTTGATGGGCAGTTGTCCAGTTGGACAGGACACTGGACTAAGGACACCTGCAGTCCAGCGGCAGTCTAAGACCAGTCACTCCTTCGCAGTTGAGGCCTCGTTAATATTGATGGCCAATTAAAGTTGAATGTGTCATTGATAGAGCCGCCTTGGGGGCGCATAATAAATGCAACAAACAGGGCTCCTTTTTACGGCTGCCAGGTAGAACAGGTATCAGTCACCGGGAATCAAAGGATACCATATCATACTCCATGATAAGTAATTTCCTCTTTTACCAACATATAAGGTATTGTTGGTACTGCAATAACGAGTCCTTGATTAAACTTGGTAATACGCTGCAATTCTACTCTGCCTCGAGTGTGGTTTTAGAAATGGTTACATTAAGTGGATTGACTTGCATACGGAATGGAAGGCGACACCCACCTGCCACCCAGGTAAACTATGCTCCCACTTAAGTTAAGTTATTTCGCAAGACAGAAAAGTCAATACAATAAAATATTCTCAATGACTTAATACATTTGTCCTACAAGAAAAAGGGTTTACGTGTCAATAGACCAATTTGTTATATTTTAATGGAGGATTTTTAGGTATCTTTAGGTGCTTTTTTTAAAGCAATTTATAATAATATTTAAGCACTATTTAATCTGATCTATTGATAGTACAAAAACACGATAAATGTGCTCATTTGCCGAGATCTTCATCGGCTAGAATATCAGTTGGTTTGGAAGAGATAATAGTCATCGTATCCTATGTTTCACTTATAATAAAAACGGGGAATCTTCTTTAAACTATTATTATTGTATAAATTGACTTAAAGGCAATATAATAATGTAGTACTAATAAGAATGATTGGATTTACTCACAGCAGATTGCGCACATCGCAGGGACGCGTCAGGAAGGCCGGTATGAGGACGATCGAGTTAAAGGAGACGATTCCGTAGTACATCAAGAACTTGAAGTAGTAACGAAATATGTGATTCGTCTCGTACAGAAATGGCAGCATCAGCAGCAGGAACAGTCCCAGCAGCTCGATGAACGAACTCATTGTGACAGACTTCCAGCTGGGATGCTGGCCTATGCTGCCTCCGATCCACAGATGCGGATCGTCCTGGAATCACTCTCTCTGTGGTGGTGGTGGTGGTGGTAGACTCTTCCGTCCCCCCGCTGCACTTCCTCCCTTCCTAACTCCGTTTTTAAGGCAGATATTGCAGTCTTTTCAGGTGAGTATTACTGTTTTACGCTAAAAATATATATTTGAAAAAAAATTTGTAAATCACGGGGTTGATACAAACTTGTAACCTATAGCAGGTTATTGGGGGATACTTAAAAGGCATGTTTCCAAGAATACTACTACGAACTTTAATGCTTAGAGAACATTGCTGGCTTAAGAGATATTTTAATATTATCAGAAAATGATTATTTTAAAAACATGATTTTGTTTTCTGGTTTTTAAATTCAATAATACAAAAATTAATTATTTTAAATACCAAAATCTACTTGGTAAACTGTATCCAGTTTTCACTGCACTTCGATCAATTATTACAGTTTGACAAGCACCGATAATTATAGTTTGTTATGGTAAACTTTGCGGCAAAAAGAGGGATGTGACGAAGAGGACTTCAAAGGGAAAACAGAATGAGAGAGGGAGGCGGAGATGAATATGCTTTTACTTCTTGCATTATTATTAGGGGTTTCTTTTTTTATTAACAATTAGGCGAGTGCAACAAACCACAACATCGTACACGCACACACACTCACACACACACACTCAGCTGCCCAGCGGCAGAGAGAGGAAAAAATCAATTTAAACTTGTGCCCAGCGGCGAAAAGAAACAACAAACAAAACAAAAATGGAAAAACTGCAATTGGCCGTAGGGGGAAATGCAAAAATCAAATGGATAATAATAACAATATATCGCTTGATCAATCAATTTCAGTTATTGGCGTTTCTCGCATAAATTACATATTATTTAAAATGCCGAATGTTGTAAATTCTCTCTCGCCTCAGTTCTTTGGTTCTCCTGCGTCTTTATGGTCTCCTTGATTTTGGCACTTCTCCCTTTTTCTATGTTACATGCGGCACAAAACAAAATAGGCAAAAAAAAACTTAAAATGGGGTTGCACAAGGAGAGGGAACCATCGAGAGAGACAGAGAGAGCTAAAGAGAGCAGGATTGCAGCCACAAGCAGAGGGAAACTCAATTGCACCACAAAAGCACTCTCACATTTCACGACAAATTACCGTAAATAAATAAATCGAATGAAATTAACTGAAATGCCCGTAGATGCTGCTGCAAAATCTTTACAATTAACTTTATAATAAAAAGACAGCAATTTTAATACAATACAATTGCGACAGCGACGCCGGCAGAGGAATTTAGTGCGCGCACTACACAACAGCAACAATAACAATAAGAACACAACACAGAATCTCAGCTTGCTCTCCTCGCTTTGCGGCTCTCTCTCTCTGCTTCTCACTGTCTACCAATTTGTTGTAGTTTTTTAATAAAAGGGATTACATTTTCACGTCTTTTCCGCCACCGTTTTTGTAGTTGCTGCTGCCGCCGCTGGTTTCCTTTTTGTGCTGCTGCTCTTGCTGCGGCTTAACGGAAACGCCGACGTTGACGCGACGCGAGAACGTTGCGTTGCGTTCCGTTGGAAGAGTTCCGTTACCGGCGTTCGCGCGACTTTCGGATTATAGCTGCCAGCCAAAACCTCGATAGTTTGCCTCTGGCCCGAACTATCGATTGTTATCGCTATAGTCGATAGCAATAACTGGTCTAAGACTATAATAAGATGCAACATCAACTTGTATGAAGTAACAAAAAGAGCTATTTTCTTTGGGTCAAATTAGTTTCTAATGAACAACAACGTATTATTAGGTACCTGTGTAAGTAAATGACAGACCCTTATAAGCAGTAAGACCGCTAGAGGTGGATAGGTATTGATATTTCAGGTGGCTGTCTTTGCTATTTAGCCGTTATTTTTTGTCTGCGATACCTTATTCGCAGTCGGTATGTATGGATATATCGCTTAGGAACTCGGCGCCAAAACTGTATATTTTTTTCTTTGGACGTCGGATTATAAACGTCCCAACTGATTTGTTTCAGATGTGGCATGTGGCTTGTAGTGATAATTGCTTGTAATAAACAAGACAATATACAGATAATCGAGTATGCTGCTATCGATAGTTTATTTTAGGGCTTTTAAAGCTAGCGTCTAGACTATTTGGTTCTTGTCTTAGCTAAGCGCTCGAATTTTAATTTGAAATTGAAGATAAACATCTCTTTATCATTTTATCATTTTAAAATGTAATTGCATTTGTAATTGTAATTTAAATATCTTTTTCAATAGCAGTAAAAAATGAGATGTAAAGTAGGCATAAATACAGTGTCTGGTTAAGGCAAACCGGCTCCTATAATTAAAAAAAAAAAACAGATAACCAAAAAATTTTTCTAGAATTCCTCATCAGTTACATTTTGACAACAAAATAAAAAACAAAAAACTGAAAGCAAACCAGAGCTTTGTCACAGTCTATTTGCAATTCACAAAACATGTCAGTGCCATAAAAAACAAAATGAAATAATTCTAATATTCTTGGCAGGCTTTCTGACAGTCTGCGAGATGATTTAGATGCGATTTGTGCACTTGGCAACCAATTCAAGTAAAGTAAATCGAGCCCTTTGGCCTGCGGAAAACGTGTGTCAAAATGAAAACGCCGCGCCTCGGTTTCCCGATTTATTTTTAAAGCCGGTGTTGTCTGGCAAAAAGGCAAAAACAAAAATATTTTTGTTTACATTTGATTTGATCGATGACGCTCTATCTATCTCTAAGCCGAGCTAAACTGAACTTGACGGGCACTAAACACTATCCGTGTGGGGATTGGAGCGGACAAGCCGACCGATGGACAGGACGCCTCATATGACGGCCAGTCTGGAGGGTAGCGTACACTAACTGGAAGCGCCGAAGGTGAGAAGAAAAAACCAAGTCAGCACCATTTAAGAAATACTCTTCAAATTAAAAAAAACTAGAGTTAAATAGGATTATAAATTATTTATTTTAATTTTAATATTGACTTATCGATATTTTATCGAGAAGAAATATCCGATACATCACATAGAAAATATAAACCAATTTAAGCTCAATTTTTGAAAATCGAATACAAAGAGTAAATATTACAATTACATAACGATTTATATATCGATATTGCTTAAATGTGAAGGGTATCTGCGGAGGCCGTTACCGCAGCTTCTAGGCCCCCACACATGCGCAATACAACACACGTACGATCTGGGCGTGTGCGTGTGTGTGGGTTGCGGCGATAAGAAAATCGCGGACGAAAGCGAGCCATAAAGTCGCACCGGCCATTCCTCTGCCGCTCAGTTGCTTTGAAGCGATTCTTCGACACACACGAACGCGAACGACGGAGTTTTCTAGAGAGGAACTTAAGAAGAAGCAAAGCGAGAGAGCAGAACACACGCGAATATCGAGCACAAAGCGAAGCGCGCAACACGTGAAGCAGCAGCAGCAAAGCCGCAAATTGGGTTTAATTTCGATTCTAAAAGTCGAGCAAATAACATCGAGATGTCGACCACAACAACCACATCCAGTAAGTATTCTAGTTATTAAATCCCCATGAGGACTGGGTATATTAAGTTTTCAAGATCTTAAAGTGGCAGGTTCTTCAAGGAGTGCTGCAGAGAGAAAATATATCTCTAAAGTGGGAGTATTTCAGCCTATTAAATAGTACTAAGTTACATGATTATCAGTAATAAGATTAAAACAACACTTACTCCACAGTTGAGGGATACAAGCTCGGCAAGGTCATTATCGAGGGCAAGACGAAGCAGGTGTACGATCTGCCCGAACAGCCGGGACTATGTCTACTCCTGAGCAAGGATCGCATCACAGCCGGTGACGGTGTCAAGGCCCATGATTTGCAGGGCAAGGCGGAGATCTCCAACACCACCAACGGCCAGGTGTTTCGGCTGATCAACGAGGCAGGTGAGTGTCCAATGTGATCCCAAGTTTCCCTACTCTTAAGTTTTCCAAAGAATAATGAGATTATAATATGTATCTAAAAATGTGCATAATACTTTCCTGTTACCAGGTATTCGCACCGCCTATGTAAAGCAGTGTGGCGCCAAGGCCTTCATCGCCCGCAAGTGCCAGATGATACCCATCGAGTGGGTGACCCGTCGCCTGGCTACCGGCTCGTTCCTTAAGCGCAATGTTGGAGTCCCAGAGGGCTACAGGTTGGTATATACTATATAGAGCGTGCTGGGGGTTATCTCCCAATCCGTTTCGATGCGATCTCCCTTATCTCTGCCGCTTGCCTGTGTGGTAAACAAATTTAACTGCAATCGATGCACTGCGTCGAGGTCAACGATCGTCGATAAGGCGTTAGATTCTTGATCCCCAGCCCATTCTCCTCCGATGCAACCCCTCGAAATAACATGCTAACATGCAAATGCCAACGGCATCGGTTTGTAATATGAGACCGGATTTTCGTCACAGCATCGCCTATTCCATTTGATATCATTCCAAGGCAATGTACCTTTTTATATGGCTTGATTGCAAATTCTAATCTATTCTAAAGAGTTTTATATATAATTTTCTCTTCCTTCCTTACAGATTCTCGCCGCCCAAGCAGGAGACATTCTTCAAGGACGATGCCAACCATGATCCCCAGTGGAGCGAGGAGCAGATCGTTTCGGCCAAATTCGAGCTAAATGGCTTGGTTATCGGTGAGTCAATCAGTATATACTCCTAATGAAAATATATAATGTAATATCTTATTTTCCAGGTCAAGATGAAGTGGACATTATGCGCCGAACCACGTTGTTGGTCTTCGAGATCCTGGAGAGGGCGTGGCAGACAAAGAATTGCGCCCTCATCGACATGAAGGTGGAGTTCGGTGTGGACGCCGATGGCAATATAGTCCTGGCCGATATCATAGACTCGGATTCGTGGCGCCTTTGGCCAGCGGGCGACAAGCGCCTGATGGTGGACAAGCAGGTCTATCGCAATCTGGCCTCGGTGACAGCCAGCGACTTGGATACCGTCAAGAGGAACTTCATCTGGGTGGCCGAACAGCTGGCCGACATTGTACCCAAGAAGGATCATCTGGTTGTGGTGCTCATGGGCAGCGCCTCTGACACATCGCATAGCGAAAAGATAGCCACCAGCTGCCGGTCGTTAGGCCTGAATGTGGAGCTGCGAGTAACCTCCGCTCACAAGGGCCCCGAGGAGACTCTGCGCATCGTCCGCGAATACGAATCGGTGATGACCAATCTGATCTTTGTGGCCGTTGCCGGACGATCCAATGGCCTTGGTCCCGTCGTCTCTGGCAGCACCAACTATCCGGTGATCAATTGCCCTCCCGTCAAATCGGACAACATGCAGGTGGATGTGTGGTCCAGCTTGAATCTGCCATCGGGCCTTGGCTGTGCCACGGTCCTATATCCGGAGGCGGCTGCCTTGCATGCAGCCACCATTTTGGGATTGGGCAACTTTATGGTCTGGTCGAAGCTGCGCGTCAAGGCGCTCAACAATTTTATTACGTTGAAGAAGGCCGACAAGGAGCTGCGCGGCATCCGCAATGCCTAAGGATCAGCATGGAAATCAAGTGTTTTCTTCGAGGAGATCATCCATCGGCCAGCGATCATCTTCCTGCGAGATCCCTCTTCCTTTTTGTTTTTCCCCTCATTTTTTTTTTATAACCAATCCCTACATTTTTTATTTCTTTAATATTTTTTGTAGTTATAAGAAAGCATGACTTGAAGTTGCACCCAGGATTGTTAAACGACCGGGTAACTCGAAATATAAATAATATAAATAATAAATCAAAAATCGGAAATGTTTATTAAGTTGGTGGGGTGGTGTTAAGCGTCTAAGAAAAGAAACGTTACAAAAACCAAGAAATATCGTTGTTTTAAGATTTTAAATAAGACTTAGCGATGCTTTTCATGTTAGTTAGCATCACTGTCTTTGGTTTCTTCTAAACTTTAACTAAAATCATAACTTTTATTCAAGACTTTCTCAAGTACTAAATAATGAATGATAATATTTAAAGTACTCCTAGTTATTTCCAGACTAAAAATAAAATGTTATATTTACGATTATAAAGTATACTTTCTTACATTTCAAATAAAAAGCGGTTATAACTGAAACTGCGTTGGCCTGTGCCCACACGTGAATGTACCATTTTTGCAGCATACTTTCGGGCTGATGGGAATTTATAGCCACAAAGCATGAGTGACTAATTGGTGGCACTTAATTGACGTAAATACCTAGTTCTCTGCTGTAGCGCTTGAAAAAGAAATAATAATAATGTCAACGAAGAGCTTACCTCAATTAGAGCGCCTTTCCTGTGCGCCACGCGTTTGCAGCTTAATGGAAAAAGAGCGGCTTACAGAATGCATGCGTCATTCGCGGCATATTACTACAGGTGGGCTCGAAATAGTGGTTCCAAAAATAAAAAACAAATTCTAAATTAAGGAAAATAAAATAAATTTAATAAGGGAACAGATTTATATATTCCGGATGTAATAATAATTAATAAGTAAAGCTTTACTATTCTTTTGAGTGCCAAAATAGTTTGTTCTGAATTTATATTAAAAAAAAATCCAGCAAATGATATACTTAAAAAAAATTTTTATCATCATTATATAATTTATTTTGGAAATTAATTTAAAATATATTATAATGACCACAACTGTTGCAATTTCCATAGGCTACGTACATACATATGTATGTATGCATGTATGTATGTATGTATAACTCTTTTGAGTGGAAAGATCTTCGGGTTGCCAAGGCAAATTAGCCGTACAAGAAGGCAAAGAAAAAAAACACATTTCCAGTACCCAGGGAAATATGTATGCACATACATACAACGTATGTACATATGTATGAATGTATTTACATTCACATGAGTGTTGGTCAGCCTCAGGTCAATTAATCATACTTTTAGTGTTTAGCAGACACCGCAAACACGGACAAACACACACAATTCATACTAATAATAACAATAATTTAGCATAAAAGCGGGACGGAGCGAGACGGCGAATGTGCACACATTAAAAGTCAGGGTCAAAGTGTGGCCATTGTGTTGGGCATCTCCCCCTCTAGCGCTCTGGCACTCCCCCAAAACAAAAAGAAATATGAATGGCAAAGCAAATGTAACAAAATGTTAAGAAAACAAAGGAAAGGAATAAGAGACAATAAGCAAAACAAAAACCATAACTACAAAGGAAATACTCTACAAAAAACAACAAAGCAAACATCGAAAGCGATAAAGTTCCGAAAGAATGTAATCGATTAATATTTGTTTGTATTAAGTTTATCTTTATCTGGAAGAATATGATCTCAATTATTTTGAGATTTCGGATAAGCCCGGGTAAAATTCGCTAATTATCGAATTAATCGATTAATTATATCGTAATTTATCCGGCACTCCAAATAAATATAAACATAAGTTGGAAATAATTAAGTGTATTTTTGTTTTACTAGATTTAAATATTTTTTTTAATATTTCCCATCGGATTGTGCATATTTGAACCTGTTATCGTCAAGCCAAGTGAGTGGAACAACAATATCGATGCTGGAATCGGCGGCGGCAGAGCTCTTCGGCCGCCTGCAGGAACTGCAAGAACAACAAATGCAACTATAAGAAATACAAGAACAACGACAACAATGGCCGGCAATTGTTTTGCGGCATGGTCGCCGCCTCTGCCGCCGTCGCAGTTGACGTCAATGACGCAGCGCTATGTTTGCGGTTGCTTTTATTGCCGCTGTCTCCCTCCCCCATACACATTGTATTCCCCACCATTCCCCATTCCACATCACATCAACCTCCCCATCTCCCTCCCACAAAACCGCAAGGGGTTTCTTTATTTCATTTGTTGTTTGTTGTTTTTGTTTTCTGTTTACTGATTCGGTTTCTTTTCACCACGTTTTTCTTACTTTTTGCTGTTGTTGGCGCAGAAAAAACTGTTTTGTTACAAGCGAATGCCGATCGCCGTCGATCTTTCTACACGTTTTCATTATCATTTTACTGTCTGCCTCTCCCTCGCACACACCCCCCGCAACCATTCCTTCATTTGCGCATGCCATCTCTCTTGCTCGCTCGGTTGCTGGAAGCTACAGTAGCAATTCTCAAAAATGGATAGTTAATGAATGGTGAGGTTACAATTCTCAGTGTATCATTTTAATTGATAGATATATTAACATTCTGCGCTATTCTCATTTATCTCAAAAATATTACTAGTTAAGTAATGATAATAAATAATCATGTATACAGAGGCTTCACCGTACCCTGTTCATTTGGCGAGGAGGCAACTCTTTCAACTTGTTGCTAAAAATATGCAAGACAGTAAAAGGAAACCGGTTTGTGTGTGTATATGTAAGCTTACATATACATACATACATGCAAGCATACATCTATATATAACTGGTTGTTGCTGGGTGCCGAGCCACTGACCGAAAGGGGTAGATCCAGAGGCGGGTTTGGGGAGGTAGGCGGAGGAAACTGGAACTGTGACTTGATTATTTCAGTTGGCAAAAGAAGCAAACCGATCCGGTCACAAATAAAGCCAGGCTAAAGAAAACAACACACATGCAAAACGCCAACACGTAATACAAGATCGTAAAGCGGTTGCTATATGTACATACATATTTATTTGTGTATGGATGTATTTAGCTACAGATGAGGGGAGCTGCTCGAACAGGCATGGATAGCATCGATTACGCGCGCAAAACCGGCAAGCCGATGGCACAGTGAGTACTGTTGAGGTGTTACTATTAAAACAAAATAAATACAAAAATTACCCCTGTTTTTTTAAATTTACCTATTTAATGCAACAAATTAAAACAGCAGCAATTGCAACATTTAAAACCTATCCCTGAACTAAATGATGAAACTGATAATATCCACTGTACTCGGTTGTTGTTGTTCAACAGTCGATTGTTGTTCTGTAGTTGTCGATGTTATTGTTATTGGCTGTTGTTGTCACCGCAAGTTGCGCTACTTTGCGCTTATTCGGCTTCTTCCCGCCTCTCTCTTTCTTCTCTCCTCTCTATCTTTCCTTCTTCTATTTCTTTTTTTTTTATAAATACAATGATTTTTTTGGCTTTTGCTTGTCGCTTGCAATGTCACCCACCAGAAGAGCCAGTTGTTGTAGATTCAGGTTAGGTTTATTGCTCTTCCTCTCTCTCTTTTTCTCCGGGTGCCCCTCCTGCTCTTCTTTCTTCTCTCTCCTTTTCTGTTGATATGGCTTAACTGTGAATTGGCCGCGCGACGAACAAAGATCACATCAACTTTAATTGTGGGTTAAATAAAGAGCGGGTCGGGGAAAGACAAGCGGTACGACAAGTGATAAGCCCAAAACACGAAAAAATCGAAATACATAAATAAAAATGATCGCGCTCGATAATACAAATCTAAATAAAAACACACACCACCAACACCGAGAATTAACAACAACACTCGAAACGACCAGACATGTGTTTGATACGAAGGCTCTATCGGAGGGGGATACGAGTACCGGGGCGAATGATCACCAGGGGAATCACGTTCCCACCTTATCTACGGAACCTGGCACCGCTGCGAGTGCACACATAATTTATTTCGGACATTGTGCAAGTCACAGCGTGTCACAGCGTACAGTGCATCGCAAATTCCACACAAATTGATGTTATTTTCTATAGCCCCATTGCTTAAATAGAATAATCGGACTCTACAAAATCTTTAACTGATTTAACCCACAACTATTTGCCATTTTATAAAAGTCACTCACCTTATTTCGTTCTAAAAGATTTCTTTACTTAACATTACTGGCAGCCCTGATTTTTTTAATTATGAAGGTTTTTCTTAAATACTTACTAATTCTAAGTTTCTCGATTCGACAAATATTTAAACTCTAATTTGGAAAAATGACAAATCGTTAGACTTTCTCCAACCAACTAAATCGCACATGTTTTGACACGCTCATAAAACGGAATTATGGAATGGGATTCTGATGGGGATAGCAGATACTCGCATGGATATATCCAGATTCACAGCTGGAAGCCGAATACCTGTGCGCAGGTACACCAGGTAACCTAACCAAGTCAGGAGAGGGGAAAAAAGCACGTGGTGAGCCACACCGATATGTTGGTTGAATCTTAAGCGGATTATAAGACGTTAACCCTTCACGGGTCCCTCGGCCCGTTAAGGATGTCGCATTGATTGACCCGTTTTCCGCCCCCAACGCTTCGCTGTTAACCCCACGAAATGCCCCGGGAATTCGCTGAATATTTTTTGCATGTCCAGCTTCGGGTTACGCCAGAATTTTGCAGTCCGCTCAACGTGTGCTTTCATTTTATTTCGTCTTCCTCTTCTCTTCTCTTTTTTTTTGTTCTTGTGTCTTATTATTATTCTTGTTATTTTTATTTTCAGCCCCTCGCCGGCGTAGCTGCACTAAGATTAAATGCGGAGCCCAAAATGCAGAGCATAAAAAAAAGATGTATTTGAAAACTGTCGTGAACAAAATGAATAGACTCCTATGTTAGCTTTGATTTAAAACCGTAAGTTAAAATTTAAACAATTTTATTACATAAATATTATCTTAACATATGTATATATTGGTTTTAATTATTATATTTTTTTTCTCTCTGTGCGTATTTTGCTTTATTTATTTCGATCGTTCGTTTCGTTTGGTTTCGTTCCGTTCGTTCGCGTCGCGTCTTCTCTTTCGTACACATTAGTCTCGCGTCTCAGTTGTCGTCTTTCTCTCTCCCCCGCTCCTTTTTCTACTGAACATGAGTGTGAGTATTAAAGTTGAATGTGCCGGTTTGTTCTGTTGCCTGTGTTGTTGTTGTTGACGTTGGTCGTGTCATGTTGATTTGTGTGCTCTCCTCTACCACTCCCGCTCTCTCCTTTTACGTCTGCGCTAGTTATTCGGCGCTGCTGTCGTGCTTCTTCTTGCTCTTCCACTTCTGCTTCATCTTCACACACACGCATACTCTCGTCCATCCACAGACAACTACGCAAACAACATCAAGACAATGCGCAGTAGATAACAAATAGCCCCCACCCCGCCCTGCTATCACCCTCTCCCACTCTATCGGTCTTACTCTTGCTCGCGGTCTTCTGCTCCCCGACTCCGGTTCGCCCTCTCTCTCACTCGCGTATATATAAATTACGTGTGTCTGTTTGTACGTTTGTATCTATGGCAACACAGCGTGAGATATATAAGTGTATGTAAGTCTATTCGTTTGTATGTAATGATTGTATGTATGATATATGTATGAACGTATGTGCGGTGCTTATGCAGACAGCTGCTTTGTGTGTCAAATTGTAGCGAAAAAAATTGTGTTTTTTTTTGTACCAACGCGAAGAGGAAGAGCGGCAGAGCGAGAGGTCGTTAGGTGGGTGGGGAGGGAGAGCGAAGGCGAGTGGTAGAAGAAGAAGCAGGAAAGACAACGACCCAGTGGGATTTTTGCTATTCAGCTTTTACTTGTGGATAGCGAAGTAAGCAGTTGCCACATTGCGAATAAATTCTTCTAGTTTATGTAACTTTGACTTATTAAGAGATAAATTAATTAATATTCAATGCATAAAAGTTTGTTTATCTTAATTTTATTTTCAATATTTTTTTTTTTCTTAAAAACGATTCTTTCTTTATCTTCATCAAATGATTTTTTATATTATTACAATAAATTGTATTTCCTACATTTTAAGATTAAAAGTGTTACAAAGCTTTTAGTTTTTCAAAACTGTTATGCCGCCTACGCACTCGGTATTCGAAAACTTTAAATTTCTCGCAGCAAATTTCGCACGGGGCTGCCTGTGTTTTACTTCCCACATTCTTCGCTCGCCCCTCACACTATCTATTTCTCTTATGCGGTGGAGCAGCGGCCGCTGTTGCCGTGCGGCGCTGCGCAAAAACAACGCAGCCCGCTCTCTGCTGACGCACTGGCTCTCTCACTCACTCACTCAGCCACCCACCCGCCATCGGGCCGTCTCACTCGCGCGTGCGACGTTCTTTACTGGCGCATTGTTTGTTTTTGTGTCTGCCGGCGTTGCCCTGTTGCCAAATTTCACTTGGTTTGATAGTATATGTGTGTAAGTGAGTGCTTGCGTGTGTTTTATATCAGAAATTTCCATTTAATTTTTTATTTAGGTTTCCTTTTTGTTGTTTTTTTTTCGCAACGCTTGCGTATGTGTGTATGTTTATTGGTATATAATTTTCGGTGTGTGTATTTTAGTTACACTTTCAGCTGCTGTTTCTTTTTGCTTTTTTTTTTTGCTTTTAGCTTTTTACTTTTTGCCTTTTGCCTGTGTTTTGGTTTGTACGTCACACCTTTTTTCTGCACAGCGAGAGCTATGGAGAGTGGGAGAGCGAGCGAAAGAGAGCGCGAATTACTGCATAGGCCTGCGAAAAATTGACAGCGCAAATCTCAGACGAGGGTTGTTTTATTTTCTTTTTTTTCCATAGCGTTTGTTTTTTTCTCTCTGTATTTTGTATTTTGTATTTATCGTCGACTTTTTCGCATAGCCACAGGTGTCGTTCTGCAGTCGACGCAGGCAGAGACAGCGGCAGGAGCAGTGACGCCGACAGCGGCATCCGTCAAGTTCAGCTCTAAAATAAAAAAAAAACCGAGAATATTACAATAAAAAAAGGAAAACACACTCACTTCGCACCTTTGTGAAATTATTTTGTCGTCAAAATTCTGGAGCTGCCGCTGTCTCTGCCTCTGCCGGCGTCGACGTCTACTGCGCCTGTTGAACGTGACTCAGACGCCAAAAAAAGGCCTAAATACGAAATTCTATTGTTGAAACATTAAAGCTTAAGGCAATGCAGCAATTAACGGAAAGTAATTGCTGAAATAAAAATAAAGTAAAATAGAAACACGAAAATTCAACGAAACCATGATTTCGTATATTACAACTTAAAAGTTATAACTTTTAATTGTAATATATAATAATCATCACGAAATCTTATTCACCTAACGCTAACTTTTCTTCTTTTTTAATATTTAAGTAGATAATTTCATCATTAAAATATCAAATCAATATCGAATCACTTAGTGTTCTTATTAATGTTAATATTGTTACCTTCATTAATGGTATATAGAGAATATAATTTGAGTTAGGACTTTTTGTTTAATTTATTTATTTTTATAGTTTGGGTGTTGTGAGTATGCGTATGTGTGTGTGTGCGTGCACTCAAACAAACTTTGCTCCCTACACTTGACCTTGTTTTGCCATTTTCATTTTGTGCCACAAGCACACACACACGTTGAGATGGGGATGGATTATTGCGGTGGACTACGTACGAACCAAAAACTGTTTGCCGCAAGGATAAAGAGGAGGCAAAATAGAGGAGAAGAGGAAGTGGCAGGAGATGAGAAATAAGGGGGTGGAGGATGCAGGCAGACATGTGAAAAGCAAAGCCAAGATGCCGAGCAAAAGGCAAATGGCGACAAACATACACATTGTACATACACACTACAATAAACACTAACACAAAGTACAGTGGACATCGAGACTTGGTGACATGCGAAAGCTCCCCAGAACACCTAGAATTTTAAATTAAAAAATTAATTTAATTTAAAAACATCTAAATTAAAAAGGAACTATATACATACATATGTACATATGTATAACTTGAGACAAACAAAAAATGAAGAGAACATCAATAGATCGAAAGTTTGTGATTTTTTTTAAACGGTTTCCCAGACTCGTATGTGTGTGTGAAATATAAGGAGAGAAGAAGAAAACAACCGGAGGCAAGTAATTTAACTAGATTTTTGTTTTCCTTTTTCATCTTTGAGAAGGTTTAAATGCTGGCTACAACAACAAGAGCCTATTTCAACATCAAAAGCGGAAAGCCCAAAAATAAAGCAGGCAAGAAAACAAAGAAAGGAAAGAAGATCCTACCCCAGTGGCGCAGTGTATGGGGTGATTGGAACAACTAGACCCCTTTTAAAGAAGTGCGAAGCACAATACTGTTTAACTTTTTATTAAAATTATACGCATTTCTGAGAAGGAAAAACCCGAGTCCCCTGCTGAGAAAATCCCACCTACGCCACTGGCCAAACCAAAGGCAAAATGGAAAAAGAATTGACAGCAAAAAAAAGCGAAGGGCGATGGAGAAGAGTTTTAAACGGCAGGCCGATAAATGGGGCTGCAATGAGGAGGAGGTTGGCAATAAAAATTCAGACCAAGGCGAAAAGCAAAACAGGAAGGACAAGGGGCAACAAAGTTATTAACGACATGACGTCGCGCTGCTATTTTTTTTATTTTTTTTTTGTATTGTGGCAAAACAAAGTAATACCTTAAAACAGTAAAATCAGATGCCAAAGAAAAGAAAAAAAAAATAATAAATTAAATACACACACATACATATGGCAAAAGCCAAAATCAAAAATAATTATTTTTAAATCTTATGAAGAGTCCCTAATCCTTCAAGGCATCATCTTTCTACTTATAAAAATTATTATAAATTTCATGAATCAATATTATAAAGAGGAAAGGCAGAAAGCGCCATTTTCCTTAAATAAATAAATTAAGAATTTCAAGAAGCTACATTGTTCTATTTTAAATACATGTGTATGTATGTATGGTTTTAAGCAAAGATTGGTTTCCTGTATAGTTTGTGTACTTCTGGAGCGTTAATTTTTGGAGATTTGTGTTGTAATGAACAAATTAGAAACGGGACTACTTTATTATATTGTTATACTTCGCTATGAAACCCCTAACGTTATTCAAGGGTTAAGCTAAGCGGCAACAACAATAACGACATCCAGAGGTGTGACCAAATGCAAATAACAGTTAAAATTTTGATCAAGTTACGTTCATGCATAAATAATTACTCACACAGCCATGCGTTGCATGTAAATATACTTCACACGTACATACATACATACATATGTAGATACACCGACTGATTCACACACATACACGCCGAGATGCCATAAGACAACCCCTTTCTCCCGTTTCTCCACCCCATCACAACCCAACCAGGCAACAAAACAAAAAAAAAAAAGGAGAGAAGCCAAAAGACGACAACAAAAACAGATAAAAAAAAGTAGAACCCGACCTAACCAAACCAGCGATAATAGAGCAATGTAAAAGGGCAAGAAGTGTGAGAGAGAGAGTGGGGCGGGTGAGCCAGACCCAGAGCGAGAGCGAGATGGAAGCTGTATAACGGCAATGGCAATGCCAACAAATTAAAGTTACTAAAGCAAAAGGAAACGGCAATAACAACAAGAACAAGCTGTGAATTTTTCTTGGCATGGCATGGAAACGTGAGCCAGAAAGAGATCTGGCTTGGGGAGAAGGAGACAGAAAGAGAGGGTAGGCGAGCGAGCGCGCAAAAAAAATAAGAGAATAAAAGAATCACAGTCGGAGCAGCGCAGCAGCAGCAGCAGCAGCAGAAAATGAGAAGAAGCAGCAGCACAAGAAGGGAAGAAAACGAGAAGCAAATGAAGAAGAAGAGATGGAGGGTGAGGAGGAAGAGGAGGACGAAGAGAAAGAGGAGCACAACCGCTCACTCAAATTTAAAATGAATAAAAACCGGTTTGCCGTATACAGTTCTTTTCTGTTCTACCTCTCCCCCTTCCTCACCATTTCTTTGGCCCTGTCTCTGTCCATCCTCCCCCTCTCCATCCGCCCGTCTTTCGCCTCTTGCTTTGCATTTTGCCATTTTTGCATTTTTGCCTGCGAATTTTTGCAGGCGACCAAAATGTCGATGACGCTGTTTAAAAATTCAATATTCCAAGACTCTTAATATTCATTTGTATTTCTTTTATTACTAGTATTTTAACAAAAATATTCATTACAATTATATTGGTCAAAATCTTAATTTTCTTCGCTTGTCGCCCGCACCTGTACACAATTCCAAATCTGCAAATCTTCCCTCTTCTCGAATTGTCTTCAGGTTCTGCTTGAGAATTCTACTTCTTACGAATCAACCGAAAGAAAGCAGTCCCCGAAAGATCCCATCCTAGAAGGCTACGAAGGGATTTTAACGTTTATCTCCTTGTTTAAAAACTTAAAACTTCTGGAGTTTGTTTTGATGCGGAAGAATTCTGTATTAGAAGAATTCTGTATTATAATATCTATAATCCTTTTTATCTTTCAAGCGAAAGACTTACTCGGATTCCCCGATTCTCTCATGGCTTTTATTTCATGTACTGAAGCATCTACTATATATTTATATCTTTAGCTTTCTGTCTTAGACTATTTTATAATCTCCTTTTAGTGAAGACTCTCTAGATTGATGTATCCTATTTACGGCTTGGAATAAATTGGGAGTCGAGAGATAGGCGATTCATCCGTCCGAAAACGAGCACTTCACTGATGATTCGCTCGGCAAAAAGCCGTTGATCTGGTCGCATATTCCGGAAATGGGCGGCCATCCGCCTTCCGATCAGCTCGCACTCGTTATCGCTCTCCCTATCTATGACCCGATCCCGATTCCGTCCGTTGTCCCTGTCCGGAGAATGCTCCTCCGAAACTCGTTGGCGCTTCCCCTCGCTCTCGCCGAAATCGCTGGGATTACTGCTCTGACGGCGGCGAATCCGCCGCGTATTCCGGGATAATTTATCCAGGGAATGTCCTTCCCTCGATCGAGCACTGGATTGATTGCTGTAGGAACTCGCCTTGTTCGACGTGGAGATCGAGTCATGGTAATCGTTCCCCTTGAGATCCGTCCTGAGGCGTACGGATACTGCTTCGGGTTCGAGATCAGGATCTGGATCGGCTTCGTTATCCAGATATGGTTCAGGTTCCGCCTCGCCCTCGCTTACGGGCTCCATGCCCCCGAGCACATCCTCCTCCTTGTGAAAGGACCCACCAAATATATCGTCGTCCTGAAAGAATATTTTTGAAAGGACAAGATATGATATTTAGATATTTAGTCTTAGAAGTCAGCATTATCTAAAAAGGTAGAAATGATGTTAAAATGTTTAAATACTAGTATAGTATAGTCTTTGCAGATTTCAAAGATCGGTTTCGCTTTAGAAGACTCACTTCGTAGTCGCTACCAACATGATGGACGACGACCTGATGATGCTCCTGGTCGCATGATGATGATGCGTCATTCATTTCGTTAAATTCCATGCCAGTGTTGCCAGCTTTGAGTAGAATTCCCAAAGTCTGCACTTCGGTAGCTGTTTGTTGTTGGTATTCCTCAGTGTTATCCTGATTATGCAGTGCTAACGGTTCCGGTTCCGGCTCCGCTTCCATTTCTGTTTCCAATTCTTTGTGATTACTGGCATATTGCATATCACCAGTTTCCAGTTCACATAGAAAGTCCAGATCCTTGAAATACCAGAGAGCGGGCACGTACGAGTGTCCACTGCACAGGACCTTCCGCAATTCCCGGCGATACGAAGTCCGGAAATTGTTAATCTTTCGCTTTAGCGAATGGATATTGGCATGACGATCAAACTGACGCATCAGCGCCAAGAGCCGGTCATAGGACTCGTCCTTGAGCCGACGATTGCGGTAGGGTTTGCTCCGCACCAGCCATAGTTCCGGCATGGAGCGGTACAGCTGGAAGAACTCCCGCCAAAACGCGATGGACGTGTGACTATGCTGCGACATGGCAGCCGAGCGGACGACTGACCGGAATCTGAATCCAACGACGACTGTCGTACGACCAACCGCAGCTGTCTGTCGTACGACGGCGCGTCGTCAAGCCGCGCGAGCGAACCACAAACGCAAAAGGGAACGCAAAGGAACCAGATATGTACCTAAGGCAATCGAACCCGAACCCCTTCGTATGCGGATTCCAGGAATTTATTAATTTAATGTTGAAAGCAAAAGTGTGTACCGCAGGCAGAAGTAAAATAAATATAAACAATTCCATCATACATCGAAAAATGTATATGGAAATTCTATGTCATGCAATTGGAACCCTTCTTAACTTGGAAGCCGTCTCTGCATATTCTCCCTATTCAGCTATTTATTGTTAATATTTTTTTTATTCTATTCTTAATGTTATATATGTTATACTGTTATATGTTGTGTTATACTCACATTTATGCTAGTCTCCTCGAGACTGTCGTCCAGACTCTCTGACTTGACCCGCAACGGCGATTGGATGTTGAGGACAGGCTTGAGGAACTCCATGAGGTGATACCACCAGAGACGAGGCTTGTAGCTATTGTGGGAGGCCTGGACCTTCTTGATCTCGCGACGATAGCAGCACCGCAAGGAGTTTATCTTCCGCTTCACATCCTGCACCGAGGCATCGCCGTTGATCCGCTGCAGGATGTTGAGGAGTTCCTGGTAGCCAGGCTCTTTCTTCTGTTTCGATAAGTAATCGCTGCTGGTGCTGTCCCACAATGCAGTGAAGTGTCGATAACAGCTGATAAACTCCTCCATCACCTTGATCGAAATTAAATG
Organism: Drosophila pectinifera; assembly: GCA_008042775.1. NCBI lineage: Eukaryota > Metazoa > Arthropoda > Insecta > Diptera > Drosophilidae > Drosophila > Drosophila pectinifera. Next base: position 21,258 of record VNKC01003644.1, read on the forward strand.
ATCAATATCAAAAGTTACGATCGGTTTCTTAGATATTTAGTTTAAATAATAATAATTAATAATCCATTTTATTTTTAAATTAATTTGAAAATATTCCGAAATGATTAATTTTAGAACTAAGCATCCAAAATTACCTCTCGTTCGTCGTACAAGTGTACGGGAGTACCGCTCGTTGGCGACATTTTCGTTTCGATTGCCTGACGTTGAATGAGGGCGCATGAAGGTGCCATTATACTTTAAGCGGCATGACTCGGTATGACGCGGTATGAAGCCGTCTCATGCAAATGCAACGTGTGAGAGTACCTTGCCTGTCTCTCCCTCTTGGCCCCTGTCTCTCATCCGTTTTCCGTTTCATTTCGCTCTTGTTGCCGTCTTCCTTTCTGCTTCTTTTATTTATTTATGTTTGTTATAAAATGTCGCTGCTGCCACTGCAGCGTTGCCGAACTTCAGTTTGTTTCGAACATGTTGCGCTGTTGCCGCTTTTACATAAGGCTATATGTGTGTGTGCCGCCGTTTTTTTTTTTTCTCCGCTTTGTTTTTGCACTGAAAACTGGCAACATGGCCAAACGGAGCTTAGAAAAAAAATGTTGCAAGTCTTCCGCCGGCCGGTTGCGAGCAACAATAACAACAGCCAAAAGAGGGGCGTCGAAAAGGGGAAAAGCGAAATAAGCGAGTGATAGAGAGAGAGAGGAGGGAGAGTGAGGAGTCGGAGAGAGAAAAGCGGGAGAGAGCCGAAGCAGAGGGTGAGGAGGAGGGAGCGATGGCAGACCTAATAATAACAAACAAGGCAAATCAGCACCACCAACAACAATAACAAAACAGCAGCAGCGGACAACGGACAATATTAATAGACACGAAACATTAGCGCAAAATGCACTGCAAAAATCCGTCGGCTTGTGGTATATAAATAATTATATATTAGAATAAAAAATACAGAAATAAAAAATAGACAAAAGAAAACCGACATTGTTCACTTGTAAATTAAAACATTTAAAAGGAAATGGTTTGAATATATTTTAATTTATATTTTTAATATTGTTATCGAAAAATTAACCAGTAAGACTTCTAAGTTTTTAGTGAGAGTTAGTAATACTAGATACTGGGTTTTTCTTACCTTTGTAGTGCCAGTTAGCACATTTTCATTGAGAAAACGAGGTAAATACATACATAGCAAATCAATACGCTGCACGAAAATACTGTAGGCAATGTGAGGTATTCGAGGGATATTCTCAGGTAGCAAATCGCACGTGTGCGTGTGCACTGCTTCAGTTTCATCTCGCTTTGTCGTTGTTTTTGCTTTTAGGCCGGGCCTAGGCCGACGCTGGCCGTTGCCCTCTGCCCGCAGAGCCACCCACCACCACCACCGACCACCCACTGTCCCCCCCTTGCAGAAGCCCACACTGCAGTCCCCCATTTTGCACCGCCTGCGCGCGCTCTCAGCGATTTTCACTTTCACTGCAAATTGGCAAGCGGCGAAAAAGAAAATGATAGAGCAAAGGAAAAGCAAAACAAAACGCATGAGGCGATCGGAAAAAGAGGGGAATTAGCTAATCAAAAAAAAAGGGGTGCAAAAATTGCAAAGAACGAAGAAAATTAAACTTGATATTTGCTTATTTTTCAATTTAATCAAAAGCCTCGTCGTTGTTCAGCGGAAATCTAAATCTAAAAAAATAAGGAGGCGCCTGTAAGGCGAACCTCATTAATGAAAGTATCATTCATTACAAAAATATAAACAACAAAATATAAACAATTATTCTATTAAGAACAAAAGGAAAGAACGTAGGAAAGGTGGTTTTTACGAAGTATTAATTGTTTTTACTAAATAAATACAGGTTATAATTTCTAGAAACTTTTAAGTCATATTAATAATAACTTTAAAAAAGCCTTTAAATAAGGTATTAGAGAGTCTAGAAAATTACTATTCCCATTTACCCATAAGTAAATAAATAGATAATTAAATTTTCAAGAACTTTAAATTCAATAAATTAAGTAAAATCATTTTTGTTACTCTTTCATTAATACTAATAATTAATAATTGAATATATTAATGTCTAGCTTTGAAAAATATTACCCTAAAATGAATATCAAATGGAGCCTAGCTGATTCTCATTAATTAGTTTATTTTCTTAATTATTTTCCAAGCAACCCAGGAGATGAATGTCTCTTTTTGCACTTGACCAATCCAATTTGGACCCCACTGTGGTGCGGCATACGTCACTTTGGCAGAGTTCGACGCCGCTGTTTTGATGTTCGAAGCCGCCATGTTTGATAAGCGACGTCGAGCTGACTAACGGCGAATCATACCAAACGAAGGAGAGTCAAAGGAAAGCAACGCCGGAGACGAGCAACAAAACAACAAGCGCTCCCGCTCTCTGTACGGCACAAATCAAATCAAATCAAAATTTGACGGCAGATAAAATATATATAATTCGATAATTCCGAATCAATATTTTGTAATCAAATTGGAGGACTTAACAGGCAACCAGGTATTAAACCAGCATTTCCCATTTATTTTATTTGCGGTCTTCCATTTTCGGTTCGAAGTTGCCTCGGTCGCCGTTGCCGTTCGTTCGTACGCTGCCGCCGCCAGCGTCGCGGTCGCTGCCGTCATTGCGTTGCGTTTCGGCGTTGTCGTTGTCGTTGTCGAAATGGCTGCAAACGCAAACTAAAAACTCGGGTGTGTGCTGCGCGCAGAGCATGTGAACGAAAAAAAAAAAAGAAACTGACAGCGTTTTGCGAATTTATTTATATACATATATATAGATATATGTATATATATTTATACAAAAATCCACGTAAAAGAAAATCGAACGGAGGTATTTTTTGTGCAACGCAAAATAGATAAATACAGCTATAAAAATTAAATATATACATATATAACAGAATATACATCTGTCAGTGTGCGTACGTGCGTTCGTGTGTGTGTGTGCTGTCAAGCTAATCAAAAAAGAAAAATCTCCACGAAAGGCAGCGCATAAAAAAAGAAATCAAATAAAATAAAGTATTTAAAATTGCGTCGCGACTTTTTTTTTTATAACATTTTACTTGCTCTCTCGCTGGCTCGCTCGCCCTCCTCTCTCTCCTTCGCTCTCTCTCTTTTAAAGTGTGTGTGTTCTAATTTTTTTTTTATAATTTTACCCCAGTCTGTGTATGTGTGTGTGTAAACATAGATTTTTTGCATACACACACACCCAGACATGCCAATACCAATTCAGAGAGAATTCGTTAAATAAAAAAGAAAAACGCAACTTTTTTTTGGGCCAGACAACGCCCTGTGCTAAAAAAAAAAAAATAATCAACCGTTATATGCTTCCCATTCGCCGAAAATATATATCAAAATCTAAGATATATGTATATATGTATATATATATATTTGTAAAGTTCATTATTTTTTTTATTGTTACCGCTTCGCCCAAGAGTAAGCTGAAAAATCAATAGATTTCGCGAATTTGTGCCGCACGACAAAAAGAAAGAAAGAAAAGGGAAGAAAAAAAAAGTCGAAAATTAAAGTCAAGTTGAGAAAACTTAATTTTAATACTTATTTTGCATGGATTCTCGTGGATTTTTGCATTGCGGATTTATCTCCCATTCATCGCCGATCGGGTAAGTTCTCCAAGAATTGATTTGATTTATTTTATTTGAATTCTTGTGAGTTATTTCCATGAAACTTTTAGAATGTTCGGGGAACTTCTTGTACTTTTACTTCATTTGGGCGTAAATATTATTTCAAGTTATTAAATTCAGATGTGAGGTCCCTATTGAATAATACTTTACATTAGTTTCAAGATATTCGAGAAAGATTTAAGGATTAGAAAACAATTTGGGATGTACAAAATATTTAAGCTTCCAAATCGGGATATAATATCGTTAAGACATTTTCAGAAGTTCTTATTAAGAAGTTGAGGTATATAAATTTGTTTTAAATTTACATAGTTCAAGATTTACCAAATATCTTAGGCGTAGAATTTTAGACATTACAAAAGCTGTAATTTATTCAAAGCTAAATATATATTTAATGATTCTCTTGATTACTAGAAAATCCCATTTTTTATGTACAGAAAGCCGTCGGTTAGCTGCGCTTGAAATGGGTTTTCCTTTTCGTGTTGTATTGTATTTCAAGATAACGATTCGAATTGGAAGAACAAATCTCCTATTGTTTAAAATAAATGCTTAAGATGGCGTGTATAACTTAGTATTATTTTCATGCCACTTAGGCACTCTGAGTAGTTACTTATAAATAAATTGATGGCAGCTATAAATTGGTTTGATAAATAAATATAATATCGATTTTGGAAGTATTATGGTTATTTTTTGTCTATAAAATGTTTTTATTTGTACAGTTGTATATATCATATCTCATATATCATGTGTTGTCTAATCGGAAAGAAGGAAACCTACTTTGGTTGTTTAATAATACTTGGAGTTTTAAACGATTTTTTCATTTTACAATATTCTTTATAAGTTAAATACATCTTATATACATAATGTGCTTTAAATATTATTTGGTTATTAATCCTAATTAATAATAATATCTTTTTAAAGAAGTGTGCCTCCAATATATTCTATTTGTTAAGAAATCCCATTATTCGAGGTCAAGATTTTCTACTTTTCGAAGAGTTTTTGATTCGATTTCATCAATTCCTCATGGCATTTTCTTTAAAGGTTAGATTAACTTTAGGTTACCTTTCTTGTGTTTTTTTAGGAATATGTTTAAAATCTGTTAATTGTTGGGAAACCCACTTATTCCAGCTAAGGATCTCTTCTTTTCGAAGTCTTCTGGGTTAGAAGATTTCATCAAATCCTCATGGCATTTCATTTAAAGGTTAGATTAACTTCAGGTTACCTTTCTTGTGATTTTTTTTAGGAAATATGTTTAAAATCTGCTATGTTTGTTGGGATAACCCACTTATTTCAGCTTAAGAAACTCCTATTTCAAAGTCTTCTTATTTAGAAGATTTCATCATTTTCTTTAAAGGTTAGATTAACTTCAGGTTACCTTTTTTGTGTTTCTCTAAGAACTGTGTTTGAAATCTTTTCTATTTGTTGGAAAGAACCCCTTATTCCAGGTTAAGAATCTCTTTTTCAAATTCTTCTGGTTCTTCGAGTCGTTTTCTCCTGATTTCATCAATTCCTCGCGACATGTGTTCGGCTTATTCTCCATCCAAAACGTGTGGCGCCAAAAATATCAAGTTTTTTCTATATAGTTTTTTTTCTCCCTTGTTTCTTTTTGTTATATTTTTGTATCTCTATTTTTTTTGTCGATGTCTCACTATATGTGGTATATATTTCCATAGATTTGTGGCTTTATTTATTTATACCTTTCGTGGCCTTTCAGAGCTTTTAACCAACTTCTTCTACATATGTATTCCGATTTAGATTCCGATCGCGATCCGTTTGCTAATTAGCATTTAAATTATGCAAATATTACTTGTGCGTTGATGACGCCTCAACCAATTTCTTTTCTTTCTACGGCTCGAAATGTGAATAGCTATACTATGTGGTGTGTGAGATATATACATATATACATATATACAGATGTACAACGTGGCCTCAGATTCTTCTTTTTGTTTTTACATATTTATTTCTCTTTTTTTTTCTTATAAGCCGCACATAGAATTTCTTGTTGAACCGGTTTCTGGCTGCTGCTCACTATATTTTTTATTTGTTGCCACACACACTCGCACACGAAAAACAAATAGCAAATATATATGTTCGTACAAAAAAAAACACATTCTCGTGGTATTTCTTGCTTTTTTTGCGTTCATTTAAATGCAATCGCAATCCGCGTATATTGATTTTTCCTTCTCTCCAGAAAAAGAAAACAAACAAAAAAAGGGAAATGTTTGTAAAATAAGATTAAAAAAAAAAGAAGATATGCAAGTAAAAAAGTTCACGTTCGTCTCAGGCAGAGGAAACGAAAAAAATAAAAGTAAATAAAATAAGATAAAGAAAACGGAAAAAAAATGTTGAGCAGAAGGAGGAACAAACAGAGCCCACCGTCCTTGTATTGTCTTTACCCCTTCGCACCAAAATAGGGTTAATTATAGCAAGGCGAGAAAATGATTAAATAATTGACTATTGACTGTGATTTTAAAATTACTGGCTACCTAATCTAAAAACCCCTATTAAATACTTTTAATTATTCAATATTAAAATAAAAATCGTATTAAAATTTTTCGAGGTTGTTTATTTTCTTTTAAATTTAAACTCTTCATCTTCAATATTTAAATATGTGGAATTTTAAACATATGTATGTTAATGATAAATGATTTATTTTAGTTATTCAAATTTTTAATTACTTCCCAAAGATATTACAAAATAAATAAACGAATTGTATATGAGAACAAAGCGAATCTTCGCTTGTAGATAAATCTGTAGAGAACGGGGGTAAATCTTCACAAGGGGCGGGGGCAAGGGGCACTGACAGGGACCAGAGAATGTCACTTGACATTTTAATGGAAGTTTTATGTTTGCTGGCAACAAAATAAAGCCAAAAAAAGAAAACATACACAATGTGACGCTAAAAACAGAAAACGCTAAAGCAATATGCAAAATTACGCGACAGACGAAAACGAAACAAAGCACAGAGAGAACAATAAGCGCGCAAATATGAATGAGCAAAGTCAAAGTTGATATCAATATTTTTTGTTATTATTATTATCTCTTTTTCTTGCTCTTCTGCGCCATCGAATGTAGATCATTCCCCCCTCCCCCTTGTTGTATTACGCCGTCTGAAAATTCCCTTTTCCCATTCCATTTGCAAACTTTGGAGCATGTGAAAGTAATTTAAAAGCAAATTCCTTGCTCTTGCTCTTATCTCCTGCAACTTTCTTATCGCCTTCTTTATGCCCGCCGATTCTCACTATCTCCGCCTCTCGAATGTTCTTGAACCTGAGAAAGGGAAAAAGAAGAAAAGAAAACAGAGAAGAGCAGCTACAAAAACAGAAGAATTCGTAACTAAACAACTCTCGACCTCTTGAGATTGGTAATTCTAGCATTCTTTGAATTTGGCCCTGGAAAAATTTTAATTTTCTTTTTGAGAGCATCCTAAAAGGAGGGTTTTCCAGGTTCTTAAGCTTTTCTTCTTATTTACAAAGATTTAATAGAACTTAATTACATATCAAAGAAACATTGTCATACAAATATTTCCAAATGGTGCCACATTTGTTATTAAATTCCTCTTGTAAAGTTCAGAAAAAGTTATACAACTTCTAAAATTATTCACAAAAAATATAAATTGCCCTTAAGTAAATAAATAAATGTTTTGATATATTAAAATTAAAAGATATATGCCTGATTCTTCAAAGAATCTAACAAATTTTTTCGAAATGGTGCCACAATTACTCATCAGTTGCCATTTATGTTATTAAATTCCTTTTGTAAAGTTCAGAAAAAGTTATATAACTTCTAAAATTATTCATAAATTGCCCTTAAGTAAATAAATAAATATTTAGAAATATTAAAATTAAAAGATATATGCCTGATTCTTCAAAGAATCTAAAAATGTTTCGAAATGGTGCCACCATTACTCATCAGTTGCCATTTTTGTTATTAATTTCCTCTTGAAAAATTTTGAAAAAGTTATACAACTTCTAAAATTATTCATAAATTGCCCTTAAGTAATAAATAAATAATAATAATAATAAATAAGTAATAAATAAATATTTAAGTATATTAAAATTAAAAGGCATATGCCTGATTCTTCAAAGAAACTAATACTAGATATGATAAATAATGTAAATTGATTTTATATATTTGTGAAAGGTTCAAAACACCTCGGATAATCCCCTGAATAGACAATTAAGTCGCTGGAAAATTCGCCCCAGTAGTTTCCCCATGGAATTCTGCAAATAATTAAGATCCCACTTTCGCAGAGTGGGGAAACCACATGTGTGCGACATGTGCGTTTCACTTAGCTTTTGCACTTTGCATTTTGCAATTTTACAATTTTAAAATTGCAATCGCTGTTGGTTGCTGCTACTACTTCTTTGTTGTTATGTTTTCTGGCTGTTTCTCTGTTTCTATGGCTGTGTGGGTAGATATTTTCGTGTTTTCGCGCACACACAAAAATACACAAATAAATTAAGAAAAGTAACCGAAAAAAAAACACAAAAAATCAGCAACCTACGGTACATAAATTGAGGTGGAAAACACGTTTTCCCCGGCCAACAACTACAATAATAACTGATAAAGCACACGCACGCAACAAAAACAACACGCAGGCCACACTCGGGTAAAATTATATAATAAAAATTACAATGTAATAGTTTTTAAAACCATATAGAATCCATTCATAAACCATTCACTTTTTCCATATTATTGAGGTTGAGTTTGGGAATAATTTTGAGAATTTTAAGTCATTCATTAGGCGCATAAAATTATAATATTTAATAATTAACCTTGTTTTGTTGTTTTCAAAATTCATTAAGTAATAGCAATTACTAAGCTCCGTTTTCCCAATAGATTAACACTCAGTTTTTCGAAACGATATATATATTAATAATAATAATAAATATTAAATTAATATATAAATAAAATAAATGTTAAATTTTCATAATAACAAATACATATAATTTTGTTTAAAGCGCTTCTATTTTGATGCCTTCAACTGTTTTTTGCGCTTACACACACGCATACGATGTGTGCACTAAATTAAAGCTCAAAAGCGAAAAATCAATACTTTACTTTACTCAAAAAATAAAAAAAAAACGCCGAAAAGTGGAGGAAGAAGTATAAGAAGAGCGGGAGGGGGACAAATGTGGAGGAGCATGAGGCTGAAAAGGAAGAGGAGGGGGAACGAGGCAGCAGGCGGCGCTTATCTGAAATGAATTGCTTTCGGCCTACTCGTGATTTTTTTTGTTTTGTCTTATTCTCTTTTTCATTTCGTTTTCTGTCTCTGTACGTATTTCTGGCTTTTATCAAGCAACAACAACAATGGCTAAAGGAAACACCAACCACCCACACACACCCATGTGTGTGGTTGTGTGTATGAATAAAACAGTGAAAAAGCATGCGCTGCTATTTATACGTGTCTGTGTGTGTGTGTGCTCCACAATTATTATTATTATTATTATTATTGTGCCGCTCTCTCTGTCTCTCTCTATCTCTCTCTTTACACGGTTTTCTTCTTGTTTTCTTTAACTATTTCGTACGTGTTTCACCTTGCGCGCCGTGTGTGCCGCTGCTGCTGCTGCTGCTGCTGCTGCTGCGTTTTGCTCGTTAGACTCGTTTTTACCCCCCACCCGTCTTTATCTTGCTCTGCGCCTTGCCCGCCGATTCTTCTCCTCGCCTCTTCACCTCCTCTTTTTGCTCTTGTCTCTCCTCTCTCCACTTGTTGTCTTCTCCTTTTGCTTCCACACGAGAGTCTCCTATCATTTTTCATGCACACAAGCCCACACACACGGACACAGCCGCCTTTTGTTGCTGCACTTTGTGGGGTTTGAAATTGCGATGTTGCCGCTCTTCACACGAAAATTAATCTATTTTCAGTGGAGAAGAAACTAAAAAGAAGGAAAACTTGGAAAATTCGCAAGGGGGAGAAATTGTACAACTTATCGACTGGTTTTTAAACATTATTTTTGTAACATTTACTTTTCAGTAATATTTGGAAAAAGAAGAACTGATAATGAAACTTGAGAAATTTACTAGGAATTTTTTTTTGATTATTATTTTATTCACCTTTGTCGAGAATTTTTAAGGGTGTTACCCATATTTATATGAATATTAATTAATTAACGGTTAACACACTTGATTTGTAAACAATAGGGTTGTTTACTGCTTGGAAAATAAAATTCTAGTTTAGTTTTCCTACACTTTTGCTTAATGAAGTTATTCCTTACTTTACACTAGTCTTGAAACTCGTTTACTTTTTATTTTGGTTTAATCAAGGACAAGTCTAAATCTTAAATTTGTTAATTTTGTTATGACAACGTGCACAGGTTTTCTGATAAATATTAATTCCCTGGTAACAGGTTTTCTTGTGAACAATTGCTCAAATTTCTGATTATCACAATGCTAATTAATAAACACGAAATCAACAATGACAAATTTGCATGTATTCATTTCTCAGAACATACATTTTATTTATAAAATATTTATACCTTTATTTGATTAAAAAACAAAATGTTGGCATATTTTTGAGTTAAATAAATAAATACAATAAAATAACTAAAACTAAAATGTGCTCGAATAGTATTTAAAGTAATATATGTACAATTAAGTGATTTCAACAGGGAAAAGTTAATCAACGAAATAGCAAACAATGTGTGTAATTAAATAATTTTTAGAAACATGAGCTCAGTATGTTCAATTAAGTTTTAATTACTTGCAAAACAATGGAAAACAAAACCCAAAATATCAAAAGCGAGCTCTCGAAAAATAGTTTATTTTGCCTTATTAAATAAAATTCACTTCTTTAGTTAGGTAATGAAATATGATTGAAAAAAAAAAAAAAAATATTTTGCTTAATTTGCAAAGGTAACGAAATCAATTGCAGGCACACGACACGCAAGCTTGGTATATTTTAATTAAGCTTTCACATTCACTTTTAAAGTGAGGTTTTTGTCACAGAATTTAATTGCAATTTAAGGGTTATGGTTACAAATTCGTTAGCTATAGTAGTAACTGTTTTTAGGTCGAGAATTTAAAAATAAATCACTAAGCAATGATTTTCTCTAAATTAATTAAAAAAAAAAACACATCTTATTGTGATGATAATAAAGTTCTTAAATTCCTTGGAAAATTGCTGAAAACACAGAGAAGAAAATAACCCAAAAAGAGTAAAGCCAAAAATATGAAATAAAAGGCCGAACGAAGCAAGCAGGAGCAGCAGCAGACAACAACACGCTCGCCCTCTCTCGCTACGTTTCGGGCCATCGCTCGCCTTTGCCATCTCCCTCTCTCTATCTCTCTTCCACTCTCTCTCACTGGCACTCTGGGGAATTTTTTGGTGAGTTCGTCGTTTCGTTTCGTCCGACGCTTTGACGTTTCGCCGTTCGTCGTTTAGTCGCTTGGTCGCTTTGTTGTTCGATTCGTTTTATGACGTTGCGAGTTTTATGTCTGCGCGTCTGTATGTGTACGTCTGGTTTTAGCTATATATATGTGTGTGTGTGTGGTATTCAGTTGCCAACGGCGCTGCCGCCTTGCACTTGTTGTTGCTGTTGCGTCACCCGCACTCTTTTACCTACACACAGTTACTCACTCTCATACAAACGAGCGTTCCTGCGCACGATGTCTTTGCCTCGCTACCTCCACTCCACTCCACACCCCACCGCCACCCACTGTAGCCGCCCTCACGCCACCTCCACCTCATCCTCTTTCTATTTGCCATGCCGCCTACTGTTTGCTTTCGTGTACATTTAAGTGTGTGCGTGTGTCTGCCTGTGTGCACAATGGTGTTCGCAATTATAGCACCTGTCCAAATTGCATCAATTTATTAATGTTCATATATGTATGACGTTAACGGAAAAGGCCTTTAAGTTATGTATAACAAGGTATTCAGTTAAACAATATTTATATTTAACTAATCAAATTTAATATACATAAAACTCTAATCAGTTATATATGATTTTATTTTACAAAAAAAAGAAAAACCATATCTATGCCACATACAATATATATATTATATGTTGGTCAGCAAGTAAAACTAAATGAGAAATAAGCTGTATGAGCCATTATATTCGTTTTGGCGCCCGCTGTGTGTACGTGGACGTGCGCTTTTGTTGCTGACTGTGTAAAAGTTCCCGCGTTTTGTTGTTGTTGCTGTTGCTGTGTTCTCCTTTTCTGTTTTTGCTCAACCTCAGCAGTGGCCTCTCCCCCTACCCATTCCCGTTGTTTCATCTCTTTCATCCTCGGCCGTTGTTTCCCCGCTTCACCTCCTCTTCTTCTTAGTCGTTGCTCCATTACTGCTTCGATGGGTCGTTCATTTGTTGTACGTCGTGTCCCTTTCGCTCTCCTCTACCGGCTCTCAGTCGCTCTTCCGCTTGACTTGTGCGCAGAGCCCCCTCGTGTTGCCATCTCTCTTCCACTTGCTCGGTATCGCTCTCACACGCCATCTACCCCTCTCTCTCTCTCTAGCTCTCGCTCTTGAACATGTGCCTCGGCATCGTTTTCGTCTTCTTCTTTGAGTTGTTTTTTTTCCCCCTTTTTAAGCTATTACAGTACACTGTGGCTACCGTGAAGTATAGAATTTGTATATTACTGTTCACATTGGAAAAAAGAACACATGAGATTTTAGATTTACATAAATTTTTGTACAGTGTACACTGTATTTTTATTATTATTATAACGCAGAGTTTTGCTTGTTTCTTTTTTCGGTTTTTACTTTTTTGTGTCTTCTGTTTCAGTTGTTTTTTTTCTTATAGTTTTTGAGCCTCCTTTTCATATTGTCGTCGTCTGTGTTTGCTGCGTGTGTGTGTTTGTGTGTTGTTATTTTTATTAATTTGTTTGCACTGGGGCTGTTTTCATGCTTTTTGCTTTTTGCCTTTTGCTTTTTGCCATGCTGCCAGCCTCTGGGTGAAAATTGGCAACAGTGCTGCTTTAATCTTACGCGTGTTTAAGTTTTTTTTTCTTTCTTTTTTTGTCTTGCTTCTCACTCACTCTCCCGCGAAGTTCGGCAACGTCGCCGCGTCTGCTTCTGTGTATTTTTATTGCTTTGCCTGCGACGCTTGGTTGATTTTTCATTTTTGCTTTTTTTTTTTTCGTTTCCCCTCCTCTTCATTTGTATATCCCCCTTGTGTGTTTTTCTTTTACCGCCGCTCGCTCTCTGGCTTTTATTTTACTTTGTTTTGCGGAATTTCTTGCTTAATTTTCGCAGCTTAAATTCAATTCAATTTTCGTGATAGTCTGATTTTTTTAGTATTTATTATGGGGAATTTAGTATTTATTTTGGCAGAAGATGAAAACAAGTGGCCAAAAATACCGAAAACATACTGATTGGTGGGGGGAAAGAGACGTTGCCACATTTCATCATTACCACCGCACAGCAGCTGTTCGTTCTTCTCTGCTTCGCATGGTTCTCGAGTGTGCTTGTGTGAGTGTGTTTGATATCGAATGATAGATGAGTGGGCGAAAAATTATTGATGAGTGCTTCTCCATCATCATCATTATCTTCTTCTTATTCGCTTAAAGAGCTCTAAATTCGAAATTGGAAAACTTAAAAATAAATACTAACTAAAAACTTTACTCAAAGGAGCATGGAAATAAATTGAGCACTCAGTTTATTGCATTTCTATTTGTTTAAAACTTAATTTGGTAAGCAACGTAAACAAGATAATGAGCAAATATCCGGAATAATTAAACATATTTCTCGTTTTGTAAAAACAACTACAATTCGTTGAATCATTTCGCTCTTGGCTTGAAGTCTCTTAATTTGAATTTCAATTGATTCCAGTAATTGCTTTTTATTACAAAATAATTATGGGAATTTAATTAACTTTATTTGAGTTGGCTTTACGGTTAATACACATCTAGCGGCGATGAAGCTATTATGAATAAAACCCTTTTTCAGAGATATTAATAAACTTTAAAACGTTTTAACAAATAATTTTATGTCCGAACTAAATGAAAATTCTTTAAAATTGCTTTAAAAAGTTAGTAGTCGAAACAACACTTTCTGCCGAGTAATATTGAGTTAATCGATAGTGTAATCGAAAGGAAAAGCAACTTGATAATCCAACAATGGAGTGGAAATTGATTAAAATCATTGGAGATTTGCTTAAAGCTTTTTGCTTTGTATATATTTTTGTTTAAGTGCTAGAACTAAAGGGCAGCTAATTTCTTTAATATATGAATTATTAATGGATATTAATTAATCGATAGAAAAATGAAGGATACCTTTATCGAAAGTTACTGTTACTTTAAAGTCACTGTTACTTTAAAGTCACTGTCACTGTTAAATTAATGTTAGTTTATAGAGGACTGACATTTGATTGCAGTAATCGAAGAATATAATAGAATTTAAAAAAATATTATTATAGAAGTAATATAAGCTAGGTATAAATACAAGTGCTATTGTTTGTTTATTTGTAATAGAATCTGGAGGACTTTTGGTCGTAAATACCTTAAGCTCGCCGTCATTTAGAGTCTCGGCCGATAACCAAAAGTCGAGAATGGCAGGCGGCCCGGCAGGGAGGCAATTCAATGACAGATATATAATCGTAATCGCTGGCAGACGCGATTGCGATAATGCGCTGCCCGGCCTGGCCTGGCCTGCACTTCAAACTGAAACTGAAAACCGGTCTGGGATCTCGAGTCTGGGTCTGGGGACATTATCTGCTGGAATATTTATGGCCATTATCGATTTTCTAATCATCTAACCTGCTATGCCTGCTATCGTTATCACCCCTTCCCCCCTCTGACTGTGACTGTCACTTTTTGCAACTAATCAGAGTGTTCTCTTTCTGTTTGCTCCCTTTGCAGGTCGAAAATCGGACGAAAACAACAACGCAGAGTTAACTTCTTTCGCTTCGCTTATCCTCTATGGTTTTTTTTCGGTGTGTGTCTTGTGATAGAGCGAAAGAGAGGGCAAGCAAGCGAGCGAGCGAGCGAGCAAGAGAGACGGCGAGAGACTGACCAAATGCGTAATGAAAAATAAAATAAAAGTGGTGTGCAAAGCTGTTAATTAATGGAAAAATTCGTTTTGTTGTCGTTGTGTCGTGTTTTTCGGTTCGGTTCGGTTCGGTTCGGTTCGGTTTTTTATAGGATTAAAAAATTAATTAATATTAAGAGAAAAACATGCACTCAGCAAACATATTTCAAGTGCAAGAAACCAACTCTACATGTATATTTTTTCCTTTTTTTTTTTGGTTCTGAAGGAGAGAGAAAAAAAGGCTTTCTCCCAGTGTGTTCAGTGGCTCATAATTATATCATCCTTCGTTACAGCAGTGTGTGTGTGTAAATAGATCAACAAGAAATAATCAATTGAATGAAAGAAAGAAATAGAAATATTTTAATATAAAAAGAAGAAGAAATTAATACACCGAGAGAAGTGCGAGCAGCAAGCAAAATGCAGAGCCACTAAACAAAGGCAACCCCAACAACAACTGTGCTGTTGTGGCAGCAACAACAGCCACCATCAAATTCAAATAATAAAACCCAATTCAAGAGAAATATAAAAAATAAATTCCAGAAAATACAAGTGTCAAAGTTAGACATACAAAATATATTTATTTTTTTTGTTGTGTGTGCGGGGCATTTCTCCGGAGAGAATGTCGCAGTGCAATGCTGTTGGCGGCTACAGCAACGGCAACAACAGCAACGGCAGCGGCAGCAGCAGCAGCAGCAACAGCAGCAGCAACAGCAACACATTAATCAATTTTGAATCGATCTATTCTGGGCGCCAAAACAAGTGTTTAAGCCAAAAGAGTTCGGCATGAAATGGAAGCAGCTATACGCTCCACTTCAGTGCAGGTCGGTGCTCCGCCGCCCACAAACAACAACAGCAGCAGCAGCAGCAGCAGTGGCAGTAACAACAACAGCAGCAGCAGCAGCAGCAGCAACAATAACACACCCAACGGTGCGCAGCAGCAGCAGCAGCANGCGCAGCAGCAGCAGCAGCAGCAGCAGCACTTGCAGCAGCAGCGCGTTGCTACAAGCAACCAGCAACAGTTGCAGCAGCAGCAGCAGCAGCAGCAGCAGCAGCAGCATGATAATGGACCAACGTCCCATCATTTGCATCAATCATCAGTCTCTAATCAGCAAAGTAAAACAACGCAACAGCAACAGCAGCAGCAGCAGCAGCAGCAGCAGCACCAGCAGCAGCAGCAGCAACACCAGAAGCAGCAACAGCAGGCCGCCAACATGTCCGCGTATCAGCAACGCCTGCCGTCAGGTGCACCATCGATTCACAGGTGAGTGTCCCAGTCTTAATTCAAGTAATTTAAGATCCCGCAAATAGGCGAATAGCATTTTCCCACACGCCCCGAACAAATTTCCGCCGCAGAGCTCATTTCCTGTCTGTGTGTGTGTGTGTGTGTCTGACTTCCATCCAGGAAAACTGCAAGAAAGCAAAAAGAAAAGCGTTGGGAAAAAGACCAGTTATGCTTGTGAGAACTCTCTTTGAGAAGTGAAAATATAGAGCAGAAATCAAAGTACGATTGCAATGTTAAAAGGATATATTTGTCAGATATTTTGGAGCCTTCAATTCCAGATATTTTCAGGGAAGACTTTGACTTAAGAATGATTTAATGATTTATACTTAATATGTTTAACATTGGAGAGGCCCCTTGCTATCCCTAATTCAGAGTCTTCTTCAGAATTCCCTTTGAGCAATAGTGAATAGTGTCATCTGTAAAGGATTTGCCTTTTTTGAAATATTAAAAGGATATATTTATCAGATATTTTGGAGACTTCGAACGCTGATATATTCAGGGAAAGACTTTGATTTAAGAATGATTTAATAGACTTATTATGTTTAACATTGAAGAGGCCCCTTACTATCCCCAATTCAGAGTCTCCTTCAGAATTCCCCTTGAGCAATAGTGAATAGTGTTCTTTGGCTAAAAAGAGATGGCTTCTCCTGAGATAGCTTTTCCACCTGGCCAGTCCCATTCAGGTATTTCAATGGCACCCCCAAAATAGGGTTCAAAGCCCACCTACAACAGCTGGCAGTCGCCTTAATCAGCATTTGGATGTCAAGCTATCGGATTTAGCCAGGTGACACTAATGGCAATTAGCATTTTGCGCTCTGCACGCTGCACTCTGCACTTGGCATTTGTTAATGTAAATCAAATGAAATGTAGCTGCGCATTCCATTACTGTCCCTTTAAATGACGAGGAATATATTGGATATCCTTGACGTGCAATTTAAATAATGCGAATAAATATCACAAATATTTGTAATAGCTTCGCTACAAATTATTGTTCATCTATCACATTTCCACTGCCTGTCTTTAGTTCAAAAAACAAAAAAAAAAGAACATTGCAAATTGCATTTATCTGCATTGATGTGGAAACAAAAAGAGAGCGAGTGTGGATTTCCTGGGCAGTCGGTTGGAATTTTTGTTTTCCATTTATGAACAATAATATCATAATTTCGCCTGCGGCTATGGCAGGTATTTTCCTTTAATTGTATATCTCTGTCGATGCCGGCTGTCATCGCATTTAAATGAGAATTGAAACCAGAGTGCACATATTGGTTAATTGGAACTACATTTCAGGGCTTTAACTCTGTGTATTTCCCATTAACCAATGCCTCTCTCTTAGACTTTAATGCCTTTAACTCTCTCTAATTGGTTTTAGCTTTGCTTTGTCCAATTTGCTGTTGAAAAGGATCCACACACAGTAACATATTGTTATCCTTTCATTCTTCGCGCCGCACTACTTTCGGGTATTATATTCCCATAGAAATGCAGTTTTCCTTGATAAAAGGAAATGGGAGGAGAAAAGTATTGGCTTTCCCCCCTCGCCGGACAATTTGTAATGTTTTTCCTGAACCAATTACGTACGTACTAACATGATGATGGGCGGTAGTTCCTGCTAGATTTTTCATATTATTTTCCTCTAATTGGTTAAAGCTTTCCTTGGGGTTTATTTTCCTTCAATCAATTATATGGTTTCCCCCTTCATTTCACTGCTGCGGGGGCGGGCGTGGGTTGGCTTTACGCAATTGCAATCCTGGCAATATACAAATGCTGTTGACGGGGTATTAGTTTTCTCTTTTTTTTTTTTCGCAAAGAAGTACTATTTCCATTCAGTAGTTTTCTGCGGGGGCTGGGGATTTTCTAGGAATTCGAAAGGGTGCAATAATAATAATAATTTTAATTGCAATTGCCAGGAGCTTATGCAAAAACGCAGCAATTAGGGATAATGATCAGCCCACGTACTACTATTAATGTTCATCATTTTGCAACCTTATTTTCCTAATGAAGGGATTAGTCATTTGTTTGTATTTGTTATTGCACCGTCGCCCCACTCAGAATTGCAATTTATAGCACTCAGATTTCTTTTATCAGCTCAGTGGTCGCGGCCAGCCAATTAAAATTCTCAGAAAAGCCACTCAGATTAGATTTCTTTCTGTGTGTTGCAAATAATCCTGAAATTGAGGTTTATTTATGCCTGTTAAGGGGAAGTTGAAACCGCCGCCACTTGAGATATGAAAACTTGCGAGAATTCTCAAGATCTGGCCTATAAGACTGCTCCATTCCTAGGACCCTTAAGCTTGACCTTGACTCGCTTCAATGCCACTGGTGACTACTCACTATCTGTGCAACCAGTTTCCACCTTTTCCACCTTTGGCATTTTATGCTAATGCTCTATTGTGGCTTGAGGAAATATTAATCCATAAACCTTACTTGTTTATGGCTTTGCTAATGGAGGGGGCTTAAGAGAAAAACTATTGTATATTCATAGAAACCATTTGAATTTTAATGAAAGGAAATGCCGAAAAGGAGAAGCTCGGTTCAACTTTTCCATGATAACCAGATTTTGTAATATAAAATTATGATTAAGAGAGGTTCCATTTATATTTCTTAACTATTTGCGAAATAATTCTTCTAAAAAACTAGTTGAAATTAGTAAATATATAGAAGAACTTAATGGATATTTATAAAAGTTAAATTAATACAAATTTTGTTGAAATATCATACTAGATTCCACTGTTCCCCGTTCCATTCAGCTGATTTCCGTTTCATTCAGCTGATTCCCGTTTCATTCAGCTGATCCCCGTTTCCTTTGTTCTTCTTTAGTTTGGCCTGTTCTCTTCCTTGTTCCAATCAGCTCTTCTCTGTTCCTTATTAAGCTGATCTTCGTTCCATTCAGCTGATTTCCGTTTCATTCAGCTGATTTCCGTTCCATTCAGCTGATTCCCGTTTCATTCAGCTGATCCCCGTTTCCTTTGTTGTTCTTCTTTAGTTTTTCCTGTTCTCTCCTCTTCCTTCAAATTTTGCTTCTTTCATATTTAGCGATCCGTTGTTCCAATCAGCTCTTCTCTGTTCCATATTAAGCTGATCTTCGTTCCATTCTGCTGATGTCCGCTTAATTCAGCTGTTCCCCTTTCCATTCAGCTGTTCCCCTTTCCATTCCGCTTTTAACCTTTGCATTCCAGCTGTTCTTCCCTCTATTCAGCTGTTAACCGCTTAATTCAGCCGTTTTTCACTTAACTCAGCTGTTCTCCGTTCCATTCAGCTGTTCCGCCTGCAGTTGGAGAGAGAAAGAGACGCCTGTAATTACCTAGAAACTAAACACATTCCACCTCCTCTTTTGCACATTTCCGCATTAGCTTCGTTTAGCGTTTTTTTTTTCTTTTTTTTTTATTATGTCTGGATTCCACTTGACGAGGTGGGGAAACCTTCAAAGCGAAATATCGCTTACCAGCATTTTGCATTTGAATTGATTTCATAATTTGCATTCAACGCCAGTTGGTTGGTAATGAGTCATTGCAAATAAAAAAAAAACATGGCCAAGAGGGGGACCGAGCAAGGCGGGGAAATAGAGCCATAAAAGGGGGGTAAAAAATCCGGAAAACGTTACAAATAAAAACACACAGATGACGATGTAATGATGAGGTTCAGTTGCGGTTTGGGGAAGTGGATGTGGAAGTCGCAGGAAGGCACTTGAGAAGACAAAGGATGGGGGCTGATGAGTGAAAAAGAAACTAAAAATAATTATATGTAATTTAACACCATTGACCTGCCACAACGATGATTACTGCAGTCAAGAGAGAGAGAGAGAGAGAGCGAGAAGATAGCTAAAAAAGGAAAGGGGATGGCTCTCTATTTCCTCGCTCCTTTTTCCCAGTTTTCTAAATTTTCTTCATCCTTTTTTGTCCAACTTGAATGACAGCAATTAGGGGAAAAATAAATGTCCCAAAACGGAACAAAAACCAATTTTGAAACATGCGAAAAGGGGGTTAAGAAAGAGCAAAGTTATTTTCCGGCTTAACTTGTATTTTTTCTTTGTGTTTCGTGTTTGCTAAATTAGAACGCAATTTAATGTTGTTGTTTCTTCTTATACTTTGCTTGCGGAAAAAGTTTCGGTGATTGATGTCTCTCGAAAAGAGATAAAAAACCGCTGCAAAAATATGTTAGCACAGAGATAATAGAACAAAAGCAAGAAACAGAAAAAACTTCAAAGATCTATGCCAGAAATTAACTTAATTTGGGGTTAAAATGTAGTAAATAGAAAAAATAATAGAGTTCCTAAGTAAATTATTGAATTGAAATAATAGTAATAGCAATTAGGATAATTAGGATTTTGGAATATTGATGTTGAAACAACTTAATTATTTAATTAAGCACTACCATTGGAAGGAGGTCGTATCTTTTATATATATATATATCATATGAGAACCACAAATTGTAGTCCTAAGGGCGGAAATGAAAGAAAAGCTCATATAAAGAGGGGAAGACCACAAAATCGAATGTTAAGGGAAGCAAATCCATCTGTTAATCGACTTTTAATGGCTCTCCCCATTCCTCTTCACTCGGCCGACTTCCTCTATACCCAGTTTTAGTCCAGATACCAGATATTTATGCTTGACTTGGACTGAAATTGAAATCAAAATTGAAATGGAAATGGGCACACAACACCCTAATTGTAATTTAACTTCATTAGAATGTCATGGGAGTCCAGAATCTTTTATTTAGTGTTGTTGTTGTCTTTTCTTCAGAAAAAAGAACAAATGGAAGAAATGCTGGGAGTAAAGCCAAGGCAGAACTGCGGAGAAAAGCGAGTTAATCGATAAAAGCTTCTGGGTTTTTGTCTCCCTTGATTTTTTGTTATTTATCTTCTCTTTCTCTAAAACATACGAATCAAAATGGGAATTAGGCTTCTATTCTCATTCTGTTCTTTGAGCTTTAAATCAATTTAAAGCTAGTTATCGGAGTTTATTGAACAATTTATCGAAGTTCAGCAGCACAAAGTACGAAAGTAGCTTTTTATAGATTAAAAAATTCTTGGAATTTATTGATAAACCTTTGTGTTTAAATATATTTAGAATTATGAGAAACTTATATATGATTAACAATTGCGCTCTTCCCAGTAGGAAAGTAGCAACGTTTTTCTTTTCTGTGTATTCTATCGATATCGTTTGTTCTGTTATCGTTGATGCTTTATTATCGATTTGTTGTTGTTATCGTGTAAATTTCCCTCTTCCCCTTCTCTGGCTTTCTTTCTATCAACTTTTTGCCAAAATGTCAACAGTTTTTGTTTCATTCACAAGGGGCACACACACACACACACACTCGCACACACACGCGCACACACAACTACGTATACATCACATTTTTAATCGCTTTTTCGAACGGTCAAGGTTGCAAAATATTTAATGAGTCAAACGCGACGACGCCCGCTATCAGCTGGCAGCAGCACAGTCGACGCCGGCAGAGGAGCGGCCGAGGCAGCGCCGCTTGCTTGCTTTTCTGTTTTTTTTTTTTTTTTTTTTTTTTTTGTTTATCGACCCGGCACTTTGCACTCACACACACATAGTTGAGTGTGTGTGTCATTGATGTTATTGCTGCTGCTGTTGTTGTTGTTATGGTTTGCTTGTCAGTCATTTGTCGATACGGCCCTCTCCCTCTCCCTCCTTCTCTCTCTTTCTCTATTTTTTCCTTTGCGTTGTTGCTTTTCTTTCGCCGACTTTTATTTTTCCATCCGCCTTTTCTTCTTTGTGTGCGTTTTCGTGTGCCATTTTTAACCCCTGATTGCGATTTGAGGAAAAGCTATTTATAGCGCAAAAAAACTGTAATAAACTAAATTTATGAAATTAGTCACATTACATCTATTTAGGACTGTATTTTATGGGGTGTTTATATTCCCCGGTCATTCAATTTATTCAACGTAGGCTATCGGGAATTATCGGATTATTTATTGAAGTTAATCGATAGAAATAGGAGCAAAAGTACAGTTTTTATAGGACATCTATGTACTTATTCATATTCCTTGATTTTGGAAAGCAAGTTATAGTATCTTAGCATGTAAAATAAATAAAAATTAAAGGATAAAGTAGTATTTATTTTGTATTATAAATATTCTTTCTAACTAATTTTGCAAACATTTTAAATTCTTTATGCAGTGCCAGAAATAATATGAAAATAGTTAGTAAACCAAAAAACAGTTTTAACTAATTAAGGTAGGCATGCTTTCCCTTTTCCTTGGAATTTCCAGTTCATTTTTCAGGATTAACAAAAATCAACTGAAATCTAGCCCTTTCTTTAGTTTCTCTGGAAAATCAAAGCAATTTGTTTATGGCAATTTCACAGACTAAACAACAACAAGTTTCAGATCCAGTTCCAGCTCTCGAATAAGGGAACTTCAATTGAAAAATACACACAAGAAAACTGATATTGCTAATTACTTACCAAATGTTATTACAACTTCAAGAGGATGTTTACATTCTGAAAGCCAAAGAAAAACAGCCACCTCCTATTCTCAGTCCCAATCTAAGTTTCCCAGTCTCCCCGTCTTGGGTTAAGTTTATTTACTTATGCACATTCGATACTGCGGCGCTGGCCTTTGTGGGGAGCAAGCAAATAATGGAAAAGTCATAGCTAACGCAGAGATACAAATGTATCTGTATCTGTAGCTGTATCTGTATCAGCGCGCCTTTTGTGTATCTGGTATCTAGAAGGGGAGGCCTTTTGTTATCGAATATGCAGCTATAAAAATAAACAAAGAAACCCCACCCCGCACCGACTTTAAAATTTATCCGAAGGATACAAAGTTTTCGCCCATTTTCAGTTTTAAGTTTTTAGTTTTTCTTTTTTTCCCTTTTTTGTTTGTTTTTCGCCGCCAACTATTTCGTAGTTTGTAACTTTTGGCGAAAAGTTTTGAATTTCTATTTTGAATATTTCAAGAAGGGGGGCGGAGTTTCTTACTGGTGGTGGCAAAACTTTTTGGAATTGAAGGAGGCCAAAAATGAGGGGGGATTGTATTTTTGGGGAATTGTAAATCAATTTGAACTTCGCCTTGATGGAAAGTTTTTCGATCGATTAATTTTGCTCTCGGAATTCTTTTAAATTTACTTCCAGATGTTTTTGCAATTGAATTTCTTGATAATCTGCCACACTAAACGACTTTCGTTTAGCAGAACACATTTCTAAATATTTTATTACTTTACTTGGCGGAATTGTTCAACATTCGATTGCACAACAGTTCTAATCAAGTTCTTTAGAAAGGGAAATTGAACACGAGCTTATTAATTATTTAGAGCCATAGAGCACACAAGAAGCTATGTGTTTGAGTTGCTCTTTAAATCAATAATTAACTGAGTGAGACCGTTTATATTTGCCTTTTGAGTATTCGAAATTCTACAATTCTACAGATATATATACCAGCGCGCGAGTTCTCAGAAAATTTTTAGTTTTATTGGTAAATATTCTAGAATATTCAGCAGGGTTCTTTGTCTTATTTGGTTTTGGAATTCTATAGCTCTTTAACTCTTCCAAGTAAGCAAATAAGGAGTATGGTTTAAATATATTACTTGGTTAGTTAATGCCTAAATGAAATGCAGGGTTTCCTTCGAGTATTCGAATTAGGAATATATTTATTTAAAAATTTTAGAACAAGGATTTGTCACTATTTCTTTTTCATTTATTCATTTAGTAATTTTGTATTTATTTCTTGTATAATACTCAATCCACATTAAAGAATAAAAAGATATGGTAAATTGCTCAATATTGTTATCGAAAATATCGCTAGGAAGTGGCTGATTGCTGTATTTATTTTTCTGTTAAGAAAAAGATTATACGTGTGCTATTTTTGACTATTATTTGATAATTCCATTGAATAATAATTCCACTATTAAAACATCAACGATATTTCTCGATTATTAATCGTTTATATCTGTTATTATTATTTATTAAATGAAGTTTACTTGCTCAAAACATCGATAACCCTAGAAATCGAATTGTTTAGACATGGAATATGTTTCGATTACTTATCGATAATATCGATTGGTATCTGTTCACACCTTGTCACATGCTTAACTTGGCTATTACCCCAGGCATCGTCCTCCAACTCGGGAATACATATAGTAAATCCCTCTTATGACCTATCCCAATAATAAATCACATTGGGGAAGTGCAGTGTGCAGACCAATGCCAATAAAATGCACATACGTAATGAAATATAATTAAAGAAAACGGGAAAAAGCAGGCAAACACGACAAAAATAAAAAAAGAGAAAAGCCAAGTATAATTAACAATTGACGCGGTCGCAGTCTCAGCCGCAGTCGCAGCCGCAGTCAGCGTCGCCGTCGACGTCCAGACAATGTCTATTTTTGCAAGAGCGCAATAACAAAACAATGCAAAAAGTGCAGCGGCCCCAAAGGAAAAAAGAAATAATGCAAAGAAGCAATAAAGCAAAAAGCAAGAGAGAGAGAGAGGAAGAGAAACGAAAGGGGGGGTTAGGAGAGGTGTATGGGAAATCGGAGGAATAGCGGAGGAAAGCACTCATTATGAAATCACCTTCAACTATAATTTTGCACTGCAACGACCCCAAGATGGACAGAGATAGCGAGACAGCTTGAGACAGAGAGACGAATATACACAGATGTGGAGGCAGAGAGCGATAGAGGCAGAGATAGAGCGACAGAAAGAGACGGGCGACATAGAGAAAACGAGAGCGAAGGCCTGAAAAACAATGAGAAAAAAAAAGAAAAAAAAAAAGAAAAAAATTTGTATATTTCCCATAATACTTCCCATAAAAATATCAACCATTTTAATTTAAATAGCGGGAATTTCAAAATATATCCCTAACAATTAAAGGGGGGAATTTCTAATGAAAATACAAGACAATTAAGAAAGGAAGCTAGTAGTTTCGGCAAGTGTAACTTATTATATAGCGATTACTTTCTTTCTTGTCGGGGCTCCAAGCTTGTTATTCAGTGACCAACCATGTTTTTAACATAATATAAACTATATAAACACTTAATTTGAAGTTCTGCTTTTGAATATCTCCCAACAAAGTTTGTAATATCTGAAATACTACTCTAACCCACCCTCACACGTAAAGTCGTTCTCCGTATTCTCTCTTGCCTCGATTTCCAGCCATAGCCATATAGTTTTACAGTTAATCATAGACGAAGACCCGGTCAAAACGACATTTGTTCACATTCCCAGCTCATTGAAAACTTTTCCGCTCCCTATACTCATTCCTTATTCGCCTTTGATGATGATTGCCTATTGAATTTTTGATAGGTTTCGCTCGCATTTTCACCCAATTCTATTTTTATTGCATTCGATCGGGGACTTGGACGTCGATTCGAGTTGAATTCTAGAATCATAAGTCAGCGGTCCTCAAATTGCGTAGTTGGCGGATTATAGTTGCCGTTTGTTTGGCAGAAGTGTACTGCAATATATATGTATATATCGAATTACTTGACTGGAATGAGAACTTTGGTTTATAGATGGCCATTTTGAATATACAAACATTCGAGGAAAAACCATTAAGAAATAATTAATAAACAAATGTTGTTTCAAGGAATAAATGAAAGGAATAAAGGCACAAATATTATTCTCAAAAACAGACTGTTTGTAAATAATATATAATAATATATAATATAATAATATAAAAAATAACTTCATAAATGCTTATAAATATATTTATGGTTCTATGAAAAGTGGCTTAAAAGTAACCAAGGTTTAAAGCCCTAGAAAGGCTCTTTAAACTCATTTAAAATCACACAAAAATAGGAACTATTTTTATTGATTTCCCATTTAATATTTTAAGCCATAATCAATGCCTGGCTACCTGTCTTTGACTCACCTTTGTGACCTCCTTTTTGTTTCTAGCCCTGCCTCCTGCTTATCTACTATATTTTCCCGCCATTGATCATTGATTCCGTCTACCTCTTCCGCATTTAGTTTGTCGATAGTCGGATCGTCAATCGATCGTGATAACACGGCACTGATAGCGGCACTGATAACGGCACTGATAACACCCTCTGTTTGACCAATGTCACGTTCCTGTTTCGAACACACACATGCCCCCAGATTAAGCTGCGATAAGGGTTATGACTTTTATTGTGCATTATTATTTGCTTTGCTCGGCATTCGTAATTGGTGTGTTCGCTGGTTGGCTCGTTCGTTCTGCTTTCCGATTAGATTAGCAGCAGCAGCAGCAGCAGCAGCAGCAGCGGCTATGACAGCCACAAATAATAATAAAAATAATGATCAAGAAAAGGCAACAAAACAACAAAAACCGATTAATTCATGGCCCCGTTTTGGCGCGCATTTTTTATTCGTTTTTTTTTTTTTTCTGTTTGCTGTTTTTTTGTTGCACACACAAGTTGATCGTCAGAGTGGAAAAGATAGAGAGAGAGCGGCTTATTTATTGTGTGGTGATGCATGGCAACATTTTTTCTAGTTTTTTTCTACAGTTTTTTTTTACAACCCAGATTAGATAGGACATTTTTTGTGCCTTTTTTAACCTACTCGTTAACTAACAACACACGGACACTGTGGGAAAACCAGGGAATGAATGAAACATGAGTATGAAAGATATATAAGATAGATTTTGATATTGAATCAAACACCAAGTGCTTGTAGAGTTCAGTGAATCTAATAATATATAGATGAGAGGGGTGATATCCTAACCGAACCTGTCATTTAGTTACTAAATTGAGTTGACGGTCACGGTTACCGTGAAAAATCCACCCGTTAGGTAAGGCCTAAACTTTAGTCAATTTGCTATTAATATCTAAGACTCTTATCAAAATAATTAAGAAAATTCATCGAAACTGTGAACAAAAGTGATATTTGGTTGACAAATTCAGATAACCGTAACGGTTACCGCAACATAACCATCGGTTAAGTACAAAAAAAACCGCACAAAAACGAAATGATTTTAATATTTTAAGTCTTTAAAGTATTTAGTGAACAAAACTAATATTTGGTTGATAAATTCAGGTAACCGTAACGGTTACCGCAACATAACCATCGGTTAAGTACAAAGATCATGAAAAACCTCACAAAAACGAAATGATTTTATTTTTTTTAATTTTTAATGTGTTATGTAGAACTTTTTTATGTTAAAAACTAACCAAGAAATCTTTTTCTTGAATTTCACAATAAATGTTGATTAATTTTTTATTTTTTTGCTCTGTGCCCACATATTCCGTGTTACGTATTACGTCCATTTGGGATTTTCTATCAATTGTTTATGAAACCCAGCACAGTCCAGAGTTGAATTTCATGCGAACTACGCTGGCTGGCCATAAATCGCACCTAATCTCCTCCCCATCCCTTTCCCTTGGTTTCCCCCAAGCTATATCTATATATAGTGTATTTTTTTTTTACCAAGCCATGTGTTTGGCAAAAGTTCAATGTACAGCTATGAAAATATGTAGTGGAGATGGCGGGGAGACGGCGGCGGTGCCATAATGATGATCATACGAGTGAGTGTCCGTCCGCCTTCATCCGGATTCTTTGTACCTTTGTATGGACAGGAAATTGCTTTCGCAACTTGATGTGAAAATTCCCAAGTTAGTGGCAATGTAATGTTTATATGTTTTTTTTTTCCTATGCCCAGTGTTTGCCGAGTTTTTGTAGTATGATCTTCCACAATGTTTGATCTTGGGTTTGGCCCTTAAAAGCTAAAGTTTTCATGGAAATAAAAATGGCATTACTTTCGTGATTGATAACTAGCCATAGAATCCTCTCTTATCTGTTGTGTATTTTCTTATTTTCTCATCTCTTGTTTTGTCTATATTGGTTTCCCCTTGTTTGTCATTATTATTATTATTTTCCTTATTTATTATTATCACAATTTGGCTCCTGATTTCGTTGACGCCTTGTAATTGGAGTAAATTCGTTGACTTGGCTATTGTAACATAAATTTTCCTCCATGCTTTAAAAGCTGACTTTGCGCATGAAATCAAATACTTTATATTGCGCTAATAATAATAATAATAATAATAATAATACCAAGCAACCTACTAAAACCTGTAAAGGGAGAACAAAGAGCCAGCAGAGCCCCAGAGGCAAATTTTACAGAGAACAGCTGTAAAAACAGCTGGAATGGAATGGAAAACTGCAGAAAAAAGTAGAAATAAAAATGAAAGGGCACAAGGGAAGAACAATTTGCATGGCTAGCTGTTTTTTTTTTTTTAGTATATGAAGGTGTATATATAGTATACGTATATAGCCATGAAATCGGATAATGCAACTTTGCACACGGCATTTGTATATATTACGCAAATATCGGCATTTAGTTGACACATGCCTCAGCAATTTTTACTCGACTTTACTGGGCAATTAGACACGCAAGTGGACAACAATTTATTTAAAAAATTGCTACTCCAATTTGTAAGTGTTGGGCCAAATCCCATAAGTGATTTAAATTAGTTTTTGTTTAATTAAATAGGGAAAATAAAGTCAGCATTATCCGTGTCTATAAAAACATTTAGATCTCAGACAATGTCACAGCTAGAGCTACTAAAATAGGTGACAACATACTTAAAGGTTTTATTTAGTTATTTTTATTTCCATTTTAGTATCTATTTATAGTTTAATAAAAAAAACCTAAAGCATTGCCTTTATTAGGCATTAAGTAATATTAAAATATTTACCAACATGCTGATAACTCTGGCAACTATTTATAATTTTGCGATATCGCACACTTCCCAAAATACTTGGTTTTATATCATCATTTTGCTTGTAGATGGTTTAGATAGCGGCGGCTCCCTCTGTGCCGCCTATCAACTCGTTGTGCATTAATGATATATGGCGAGGAGGAGGAGGAGGAGGGGCCTATTATCACAGCGGAAGAGAAAGGGCAATGTACGCCCCCCGTCATAATAATAATAACACTAATCTAAATGAATGAATGGTCCCATATGAGACATGAGTCATTTGTGATTTTTTTATTGCATTATTTTCCACACACTTAACCCGTTCGCTGTTCTCCGCTTTGTGGTCTCTGTTTTTATTGTGTTTTTGCTATAATTTAGTATGTACCAGGCCAGGTGTGTGTATATTCAGGCGGACAGGTGTGACAGGCGTGTATGTGTGTGTGTGTGTGTGTTGGCGGGGAAGTCCAAAGTGTAGAGAGATGATAAGTCATCGATGGTCTGCTGAACTATACACTAAGTGGGCTAACTACAATCGTGCAATTCCAACTCATTAATATTCAAGTGTCTCCTGGGCCCTGGACCCTGGGTTCCTGTGAGTGTTTCGAGTGACATTCGATAGATTGATAGATCGATTGATAGGTTAGGTAGATAGCACTGGCGTTGTAGTTAGACGGCGGAATAGCGAATATTGTATATATAAATGCAGGCAGACAGGCCTGACCTGACAAGACAACGACATTGATGATAACGTCCCGGCAATGACAACCCGCCGCGCCGTTTACTTGGTTATTGTTTCGATTTGCTACATTTAATCGATTAACTGTCTGCGTTGATCGAACAAAGCGATTACGATTAGGAAATGAATCAGCATTCCGCTTGGAAACACATCTCTATAAGCAGCACAAAGCTGTTTTAGCCTCTCAAGTGGCCACTATTAGATCATTTATTCTAAAATACTTTAGCTCACTTAAATGTGATATTTATGGCTTATATAGGAATGCCATTAGGATGTAATTTTGCATTCAATAGCGTAGTATTAGAAATATTTAAAAGATAAACTTAAAGAAGCATACTAACCTTTCTTTTTAAGTGAATCTTTTGTAGTCTAATTTCACACTGAATGCCTTTTGAAGGATACTCGGTTTATGCTTGAAAACTATGCCTAGGCACCCGAAAATATTGATTTAAATATGCAAAATACGAATATAGATTCGCAATTATTATTATATCCCCTTTAAAGTGCTTTAAATAACGCATAATTCCCGGAGAGTGCACTGTTTTCAGTTGCCAGTTGACTATTTTAGCCGGTATTAAAGTCGGAAAGGTTGCCATTTTCCGGCTTGATAAAACAGCTGATCCAACCCCCTCTAGCTCTCTTCCTCTCTCCCTCTCCCTGTCCCTGTGTAGCCATCCCTGTCACTCGGTATTTGTGTGCGTGTTGTGTTTGTGTGGCTTTTCTTGTCTCGAGCACAAATTAAATTTCCAACGAATTTAATGGCACACAGACAGAAAAGGAGGAGAAGGAGGCGGCGACAGCAGGAGGCGAATGGGGGGGGGGTGAAGGACGCGCTCAACGTGGGGGGTGTGGAATGTGGAAGGGAGACACAGATAGCAAAGGACGTTGCAAAGTTGGCCGCCATCTCGCTCTGGCATTAGCGAAAAGTTTTAGCGCCTAAAAGCAGGCAACAAAAGTGCAAAACAAGAGCAGGAGAGCGGCGGAACAGCGGGAAGAATGCGGAAAATGAGCGAAGAGGAGGCGCGCAAAAATACAAAGGCAAAATCCAGCGGGTAAATTCGGAGGGCCCAAGAATGTAGGAAACCTGAGAAAGAGAAAAATAAACCTAAGGAAAATGGACGGGTACGAGACGAAAAAGAAAGAAAGGAAATAAAAATAACTGAACAGGAGGCGAGCCACCCAATTATCCTCCTATTTTTTTCCGGCTCTCCTTCTTTGCTTTCATCATCTACCCCTGCTTTCCACTTTTCCTAGGTGTTTGGGGAATTCATAACAAGGCTGTCATCGCCCCTCCGCCCGTGCTTGCAAATTCTGCCGCCCAAAAAATCGATAGTAAAAAAAGTTTTGTTTTCTTTTCTTATTTTTGTTTCTACTTTTGTGTTTTTTTTTTTGGGTAGCAATAGCAGACAGTTATTTGGTGTATGCACAGCGAGACAAGTATGGGTTCAACAATAATCTAGAATTTGGATGAAGTAAAGTTATTATACTAAAGTTATTAGTAAATAAATATAAAAAATATATGAAATATGTAGGAAAATAAAATGGGGCAAATAATTTCTGACGATTTCAAATCTCCTAAATTATTTCTTAAAAGTTTTTATAGTTAAAGTAATTAATTTAAGTAATTCTTAGAATTCTTTTCCCTTAAATTGCGGTGTTTGTGTAGGTTTTTGATTCCCTTGATTCCCCTTTTATTCTTGGCATAGAAGAATTTGACTTGTACTTTTTTTTTTTTGGTTTTTTTGCATTCTTGCTTTGCCTGTGCTTTTCCTTTTTTGCTTTTCTGTTAGTTTTCCTTTTATTTTGCTGTGTTCTAGATATATATGTTATATGAGGGGGAATGGAATGATGTACATATGGATGTACATATATAGGTAGTAGTATTTTATATATATATATAAATATATATATGTGTGTGTGTGACACAGACACAAGGCGTGGCTGAAGAAGAAGAGGAGGAAGCAGAACCAGAAGCCGGAGAAGAGACAGAAGAAGAAAATGATGAGGATGATGATGATAAAGCGGGCGGGCAAAGTGGGTGGAAAATGGATGCTGTTTAACTTGTGTGTGCGTGTGTGTGTATATATACATATATAGGTGGATGTCGTATATATAGATGTTCACATGTGTATGTGTGCGAGGATGTTGTATGTGCATAACTTACTGCGCACATAACGGTACATGTGTGTTAGCCTGCTCTCTCGCTCTGGCTCTTACTCACTCCATCCCTCTCGCTCTCTGGCTCTATCTGTGTTGCCTTTTGTCTCTTTCCAACTGCAGCATGTTTTCAAGCGAGTTTTCAAGTTGTATATTTTAATTATTTGCTGCAAACTTTAAGGCCAAAAAAAGGGGGAGGTGCAAGGGAAAAGCGGCCAGGGAAATGCAGAGAAAAATGCCAAGGGAGAAGCAGCAAAAGATGATGAAAAAAAGCGTAAGGCGATGTAGAAGAATCATAAAACTATGAAAAGTAACAAAGATGATGATGAACAAGTAGAGTTAATTGATGATAATGAAAAGGAAGCAGAAGGTGACTATGAAATTAAAAATAAAAAATATGAAAAAGATTGTGAAAATGTTTACAAATTGATGAAATTCATATGGATATTTTATTTTAGAGCTGCCAGTGCTTTGTACAGATGTGCATATAATAGTTTTAAGTATATTTTCCCTCATTTGGAATTTATTTAGCCAAATAAGAATTAATATTGAAAAATGCTTATTACAAGTACAACTTCTGACATCTGCTTTTCATCTCTCTCTCTCTTTGCAGGTAAAACATCTACACGAACATAAATATAAATAAATACAGTGAAAACAAGGGCCAATAAATAAGGCAAACGAAGCAAAGCGAAGGAAGCTAAGAATGAGGAGGCAGCGACAAGTAAAGTAATGTACAGTGCAGGCTTATATAAAGCCCAGAGTCCACGTGGAACCGAGGAACCTAAGCAGATAAATCAATGAACTAGGGAAATGGGGATAAATTACAAATTAAATACAAATCGCCTTAAATATAGTACATAACAATAGGTAGGGACTTAGACAAGATAACTTTAAGGCGATTCGCCAGAGTAATGGGCAAGGTCAAAGGGAATATATAATATAAGAAGAGGGTTGGAATAGAAGAGAAAATAGAAACGCACGCGAAGAGCTTCAAGGAAAAGCGGAAAAGTCAAAGTTTACAGTCGCAAATAAAGCTGCCGATGCCGCTGTCGCCGTGGCCACTTAAGTACATAATACTTAAAGCTAAAGATATTACACGTTTCTTTTTAATAGCAAACTAATAACAAGCAAAGAGGAATAGCGAATAAGGGAAATAAAAGCTAACAAGCAAAATGGGGGAGAACTCAAATAATAAAGCCCGATGAAATGTCAGAACATCGTGGAAAAGGCCAAATCTTACCATAATAAACTATGAGTCATTAAAAAGAACAAGCCGAAGAGGGAAATCGGCGAATATAGAAGTGTGTTTAGTTGAAATATCACAAAGAATGAGTAAATCCTTGATTTAATACCTTTAACTAGGCATACATAAAGTTAACATCTTAAATAATAACTTGAAGATACATCTAGAGAAGATTTTGCGAAAGCAGCCACAGAATGCTTCTGCTTACTTACTTATTTATTTATTTTTATTTTTTTGGATGGGTCATCATTCATGATTGATGATTTCGGCTCATCATTGTCTAAGCTTTTCTTCTCTTGCTCTTTTTTTTGTTACTGCTCTGGGCAAAGCCTTGGATTTAAATTGTTTTTGTTGCTTTTTTTTTCCCAAAATAAATGAAAATACAAAAGGAAAAGAATGTGTTTTAGGCGCGCGAAGTTTGGCAACGTTGCGCTAGACTGCCATCTCAGTCGCACTCACGCCGCCGATGGTCTTTAATATTTAATGAATTAATAAATGGAGAGCCTGTGGTTGTGTCGCGGCGCTGGCAGAGAGCGTCGACGTCGAAGCCGACGTTTTAAGCCGGCAGAGGTGCCCCGCGTCGGGTCAAGCGCGTCGCACGTTAATCAAAGTAAGAAAATCAAAGAAAATATTGGAAACATCGGGAAAATTCTGTATAGAAATAATGAGGAAAATGCCAAGAAAACTAGGGATTAGCTTTATTTGTTGATGGAATTATTATAAGCATTTTTAGACAAATGTAAATTGAATAGTTTTCTGGTTTAATTTGCAGAAAAAGGCATAGGCAAAATAAATTATTAAACTGGGCATAAAAATGTATAGTTAAGGTATTATAACCAGTAATAACGGGAGAGGATATTAACAAAATCCCATTAAAACTAGTTAATATAATCGCATACCTTAATTTATTAACTATTAAAACTAGTTAATAAATATACTAGAACTATACTGAGTTTGTTAATTTATTTAGTGTTTTTTACATGATTTTCCACACAAAGTATAAACAACAAATGCCTACAAGCAAGTCAAACAATCATTAATAACAAATTGCAAAGCCACGTTTTCCGTATGTCGTTAAATATGCAATTATTCATATTTGTTGAATTAAAATAATAATATAGTGATTCCAGGAACACTTCAGACATTTAATTAGTTTTTTTTTATATATTTGTGTATTCATACATACTTTAGAACATTAATTCTGGAATTTAAATGCAGTAAAATCGGTAAGAAGAATAATTTAATCAAGGCATTAAAAAAGAAAATGTTAGCTTCAAGTATACCCAATTTTTGGGCCAGCCACTGTAGCCTACGTCGCTGCCTCTGCTATCGTCGGCGTCGTGCTCTGCCTGTGACGACGCGGTTGCGGTTGCAGCTCGCTGGCACACATGTTCGCCAACATCGAGCACGGCTTCACCTCGAACATCGAACGCCTAGCACATGGCGCGCATCACGAAAACGACAGAGATGCCCGATGGCATCGAACCTGGTTCGAGCTGAGGCCTCTCGCTCGCTCTCTCGAACCTGGTTCGAAAACGGGCTATTTACCGGCCGGGGTTTTCGGGGTTTGTGTCCCCAATAAACAAGAATGAAAAACCAGAAAATAAAGCAAAAGAAACAACTGAGGAATAATAATAATAAAGTCAGTAAATCAACCGTTAGATTGTAATATCCACACGTACAATATATGTGCAATAGTCGTAGGTGTGTATGCTCATGGGGCGCATTATGCAGATATGCTAAATTATATACGCCACGGCAATGCGATCATCCGATTATCTTAGATTATAAAAAACGGAGAAAAAAACTGTGGCAACAACGGGGTCAAGCCACTTTGGTTCCACTTTGTAGCTCTTCTGAAAATGGGAAGAGTCTACGATCCTAGATTTCTAGATAATAAAAGAAAATCTGCGTAGAACCAGATTTGATTAAGTCACAGTATATAGCTGTCTTGGAGGCGGGTCAAGGTAATGGCAATAAATAGAAATAAATAAAGAGTTACATTTGGTTTAGTCAAAGATCCAAATTATATATATATTATATTAAATTATATTATATATTAATCCTTAAAAAGAGACATTTGTGGTGGATTTTAAATCAATTCATCCATAAATGTTTGCTTTTATATGAAAAGAAACCCAAATTACAATCAATATTGTCATGTTAACTATTTAATTACCTTAAGGAATTTAATTGATTTTAATTTGATAATGTAATGTAATTAATAATTGAATTAATAATTGAATTAATAATTGAATTAATAATTGAATTAATAATTGAATTAATAATTGAATTAATAATGATCATCTACCTTTATAAGGACTTCTTTTAGAAGAAACTTATTACAGAATAGAAACAAAGATTCGCTAAAGAATAAAGGCTTTAAGTAAGGAATTTACTTAATAATGTAATTAATAATTGAATTAATAATAATAATCTACCTTAATAAGGACTTATTTTAGGAGAAACTTCTTAGAGAATGTAAACAAAGATTCGCTAAAGAATAAATGCTTTAAGTTAGGCATTTTTTTTATTTTAATTCAATGCTTTTGAGTTAGGCATTTATTTAATTTGAATTCAATGCTTTTGAGTTTAAATTACACTCTATTTCCTGTTCTAAGTATTAATAAGAACTTAGTTTCATTTTCATCTTTACAAAAGAAGTTTTATTTAAGTGCTATTGCCAAAAAAATACAGTTTGTGGTTTTATGAGTGACTCATAAACGAAATGATGTTATAAAGGTTAGAGATTCAGGGAATGACTTGGCTGCAGAAGTGAAAATGTAGTATATATATAGTCTGGGAGGTCATAAACTACAACCTAAGCTCGTTTCTGGTGAATGTACATCATAAAAGGCTTCAGAAAATTCAAATGAAAGGGCTAAATGTGAGAATTTATTTAAATTTCTCTAAAATGATCCCCAGTTTTTACCCTTTCTTTGCTTTGCTTCCTTGCTAGGATCTCCCTGTTTTTTTTGACAATAATTTAATAATCTGCTTGTGTCTCCCCCCTTCCTCTCCTTCCGCCCCCACTGGTCGTACAGGGCTCTGGAGCAGCAGACTCAGTATGCCAAGCACCTGGGCCACCTGCAGCAACAGCAGGCGCCTCCGACGAGCCAACAGCAGCAGCAGCAGCAGCAGCAGTTCGCCAGCCACCACCATCACCACCAGCAACAACAACAGCAGCAACAGCAGCAGCAGCAGCAGCAACAACAACAGCAGCAGCAACAACAGCAGCAGCAGCAACACCAACATCCACAGCAGCGAGCAGCGGCCAGTCCACTGTCGCCACCTCGTCCTGGAAATCCTAGCGGCGGCAGTGGAGGAAGCTGTGGCAGCAGTGGCAGCGGAGGCAGCAGCGGCAGCGGGGGCAGCAACAGCAGCAGCAGTGCGGCCGTCAATAACAGTTACCCGCCACCGCCACCGCAGCATCGATTCGATCGGGGCTATAGCATTGCCCCGGCGCCCACCTATCGCGAGAATCCCTATACGCGTCTCACCCAAATGCAGCAGCAGGCGCAGCAGCAACAGCAGCAGCAGCAGCAGCAGCAACAACAGCAGCAGCAGCAGCAGGCGCAACAGCAGCAGCAAATGCCAGGATATCAAAGAGTGGCGGCGGCTGCGGCAGCGGTGCTGGCGGGCAAGTCGTCCGCTCCGGGCCAGGGTTCCAACGCAAGTCAAGGGAGTGGCGGCGGGAGTCAGGGCGGAGCTGCTCCGCCCGGCGGCGGTGTGGTGCAAGTGTCGCAGTCCGGCGGTGTCCTGGTCATGGAGGCCGCGCCCCATTATGCCAGCCAACCAAATAGTAATCCCTCCCAGCAACAGAAGCAACAACAACAACAGGGAGCAGGTCCTCTGGCGGCGGGCGGTCCAGCATCATCCGCCGGGGATAATTGCAGCCGTATAATGGTCAGCAATCGGGGCATCCTGATACCCCACTCGCATTCGCTGCAGTACACCAGCGAGTACCTGACCAATGTGCGCCAGCAGTTGCAGCTCCCACAGCAGCAGCAGCAGCAGCAGCAACAGCAGCAACAGCAGCAGCAGCAGCCGCATCCTCCCGAGCCATTTGGCAGTGCTGGTGGCCAGCAGCCGTACAAGAAGCAGCGGCTAAGCGAGGCCAATGCCAGCACCATGAATCACCTGCCACCACCACCACACCCTCAGCACCAGCAGCAGCAGCAGCACCCGTCGCACCAGCAACAGCAGCAGCAGCATCAACAGCACCAGCAGCAACGATCCTCGCCAGCCCAACAGCAGCAGCAGCAGCTGAATAGCAGTCGGCAAAGCCACATTGATCTGTGCCGGCAAGTGGGCGGCGGCACGCCCATGGGCATTCAGCTCAAGGTGGAGACCCTGCCCCAGCAGCAGCAGAGGGAGCAGCTGCATCACCTGAGGGAGCAGCATCACCAGAGGGAGCAGCTCCAGCATCAGCGGGAGCAGCAGCATCAGCATCAGCGGGAGCGAGAGCGAGAGCAGCAGCAGCACCAGCAACATGCGGCTCAGTCCCAGAGCAGAGCCCAGCCAGCGGCAGCGGTGAGCAGCAGCATGTCCGGTGTGAGCCTGCCAGTGGGAACGGTGACGGTTTCCACGGCGGGATCGGGATCGGGACCGGGATCGTTGGCCAGCAACAGCAGCAGCAGCAGCCATGTGATTGCGGGAACGCCAGTGGGAGTGGGAGTGGGAACGGTAGGAAGTGCCAGCACCGAGGCCTACCATCCACAGGTGAGTAGCAGTAGCAGCAGAGGTAGACTCTTCCCAGAATCTGTAATAAAAATCAATTTTCCACACAACTCCAGGTGGAGGCCATCTCGCCGACGCTGCCCAGCGATAATGCCATCGAGGAGCGTGGTCGGACCAGCGCCAAGGAGGACCTGCTCATGCAAATCCAGAAAGTGGACAATGACATCAAGTCCGCGGAGACAACCATGGAGTCGCTGCGCAAAAAGGAGAAGAACCTCATGGAGGAGGCGGCTCTGGCCAAGCAGCAGAAGGCCGCCAAGGAGGTGGCCGCCGTTGCCGCTAATAATAACAACAACAATAACGATCAGCATGAAGTTGTGGAGCTGGCCTGGCGCGGTCAAATGCTGGCGGAGAAGATCTATGCGGCCAATAGGAAGACGGCCCATGACCAACATTCCATGCTGCTGAAGAATGCGGCGACGACGACAACGACGATGACGATGACGGCAGCAACTACGACGACGACGGAATCCAACCCAAACGGCGCTGTTAGCATACGACCATGGCTGCCGTTGTATAACCAGCCCTTGGACGTGGAGGCCCTAGCCGTCCTGATCCGTCAGCATCAGAGCCAGGTGCGGGCTCCCCTCCTGCTGCACATCCAGAAGCTGAAGGCAGACCGCTGGGTGCACAATCAGGGACTCGTGGAGAAGTATACCAAGGAGCAGGCCGACTGGCAGCGACGCTGCGAACGGATGGAGGCGAGCGCCAAGCGAAAGGCGCGTGAGGCCAAGAATCGCGAGTTCTTCGAGAAGGTATTCACGGAGCTGCGGAAGCAGCGCGAGGATAAGGAGCGCTTCAACCGCGTCGGTTCTCGCATCAAATCCGAAGCGGATCTCGAGGAGATCATGGACGGACTGCAGGAGCAGGCGCTCGAGGATAAGAAGATGCGCTCGTATGCCGTGATACCGCCACTGATGCACGATGCCCGCCAGCGGCGTTGTGCCTATCACAATGAGAACGGCCGGATCGAGGATATGGTGGCGGAGCATCAGCAGCGCAAGGCCCTCAATATGTGGACAGCCGGCGAGAAGGAGACCTTCAAGGAGAAGTATCTGCAGCATCCGAAGAACTTTGGGGCCATTGCCGCCAGTTTGGATCGCAAGTCACCGCAGGATTGCGTCCGCTACTACTACCTCAGCAAGAAGACGGAGAACTACAAGCAGCTCCTGCGCAAGTCCCGCCAGCGGACACGCAGCTCCCGCAATCCGGCCAAGGCCCAGGCCGCTCAGCCGCAGTGCATCATTGATTCAATGACCACCGGCGTTATGACGCGGCTCCAACGGGAACAGCAACAGAAGTCCGGCAATCGATCCTCAGCCGTCGCCGAACGCGAGCGGGCGGAACGGGCCGCCGAGCGAGAGCGGGTGGCGGAGAAGGCCGCCGCGGACGCGGCCAAGGCGGCGGAGAGTGCAGCGGAGAAGGCCAGTGCTGCCACCAAGGCAGTGGAAGCCACTGCCGCTGGCGAGAAGGTGGCCAAGCAGGCGGCGGCCCAAGCAGCAGCCGCTGCAGCGGCGGTGACGGTAGCAACTACATCGACGACGACGACGACGACGTCGACTGCCACAACAGCAGCAGACAAAGCGGCGGAGGCAGCAGCGTCGGCGGCGACGGCGACGGGCAAGGCCTCCAGCGATAAGAATGTCCCCACAGCAGGAGCAGGAACGGCCGCATCAGCAGCCGTTGCTCCAGCGGTCGGTGGCGGCAAACCTGCATCTACAGCCACAGCACCAGCACCATCAGAGATCTCAGCGGGCGGCGGCGAGGCTGCTGCCAAGAGCAGCAAGGCCGCCGAAGACGAGGCGGCATCGGCAGCAGCAGCATCGGCAGCAGCAGCAGGAACATCCGGAGCAGCCACAGTGGCAGCCACGGCTGGCCATACACCAGCCAGCAAGACGGCAGCCAGTGCCGCGAATCCGGCCTCGGAGGCCAGCACAACCACGGCCACGGGTGCCACAGCCACGGGCGGCGTTAAGGGAGCCAGCCGTGATGGCAAGCCAGAGACGGCCACAGAGCCAGCGGCGGGCACAGCGGCCAAGGGTGCGGATGCCGGAACGGAACCCAGCTCTGATCCTCTGGCCAAAACCGGTCCCGGCAGCAAAGAGAACTCAAATGGTGAGTGGAGCTTACACGAAATATTTCCAATTAATATTCACGATTCTCCTTGTTTTTCAGCCACCAATGCCAATGTCACACCATCCGCTCCAGCGCCGGCACAGGGCGTAACCTTGAATGGCTTTAAGTCTGGCTACCAGAGCGTGGTCATGGCCAATGTGAAGGCGGCCCAAGGAGGCGAGGAGTCTGCCTCCGGGGGAGCAACATCGGGAGCAACGAAGAATGCGACGACGGCAACCGGCGGTGGCGGCGGCGGCAACGATAAAATCGTGAAGACAACGCCACCTTCGGGCGCCGTTCCAAATTCAACGAGCAGCACGTCGTCGGCATCGGGCGAGAGTGGAGGAGGAGGAGCTGCAGTGCCCACCTTGACCACTGCCACAACGGCGGGCAATTATCTTGGCCAGAAGCTAAAGGCGGCCCAAGTAGAGGGACTCGGTGCGGGCAACGATCTGCATGCAGATGTTAGGTGAGGGTTCGCAGGGGAATAGTATAGTTTATATATATATATATAGTTTTAATGAGTGTAACTAACTAACTATATTGCTGTCTCCCTCGATTTTGCAGTGACTCGAAGCGAAAGCGCTTCGAACTGATTGCCGGCGAGGCGCCAGTGGACGCCAGTGCCACCAATAGCCACAACAGCAACAACAACCTGAAGGCCAATGCCAAGGAATCTGCGATGGTCAAGTCATCGTCCGCATCGGTATCATCATCATCAGCATCCTCCGTGGTTACCTCCACGCCGGCATCGTCCTCGGCCGGCTCTATTCTCTTGATCAGTGCCGCCTCCATTATGTCCACCGCCACTGGTTCGGGCTCGGGATCGGGATCAACGGCCACTGCTCCGGCGATCTCCATGCCCCTGCTCTCGGATGGCAACGAGATTATTGCTTTGGATGGCAAAGGTAAGTGCCAGAAACACTCTAAATTATATATTATATATATAAGTCCTTTAAACTAAATGTTCCAAGAAAAGTGAGTCGTTGAGAAGATACAGACTGAATTTTTTAAGGTTAAACAGGAAAACATTTTACTTTAGGGAGTATAATTACATTTTTTTTAATTTACATTGAATAGTAATTAAATTTTATAATTAAATTTTAACTTAAATTCTGCCGCCGCTGGCAGTACGAGAGGTTGGCGCTTCTATATCTATCGATATCT
This sequence comes from Drosophila pectinifera, assembly GCA_008042775.1. Taxonomy (NCBI): domain Eukaryota; kingdom Metazoa; phylum Arthropoda; class Insecta; order Diptera; family Drosophilidae; genus Drosophila; species Drosophila pectinifera. The sequence goes on from VNKC01003644.1 coordinate 61,926, forward strand.
ATCATTATAGAGCTGGAACATTGTCCCAGCTTACAGCAGCTTTTTATTTAATGTTTATAAATCAAAAACGCTAAGGTTAACTAGCACCTTTGAATTAAAAGCTGGCCTAGAGAGAATGTCCTTTCTTGCAAGGCTTTTATAAAGCTTTCCGAAAAAGCTCTATATAGTGGTTGTCCAGGATGAAGCTTCAAGCTTCCTGATTTGAGCTTGGGAACTGAAACTTTACCCAACTAAATCCTGTTTTAAATCCTGCTAAAACAAAGCTCTTTGAGCAACTTTAGCAGCCAGCTTTTGTTGGTTGTTTCTTTTTCAAAGGATATGACCTTTTGCGGGCCCCGGAAGCTTATCAAAAATGCATTTCGCATTGACAATAACTGCAGTCCTTCGCTTAAACCAAAAACCAAAAACCAAGCCACCACCACTGGCTCCACTTCCCTCCAAACCAAGTCCAAGAAGACTGTGTGCGACCCCTCTCCTCTCTTCTGTTTGCCCTGCGTTCTCCTCCAGCGGTTTTCGATTAATATTTCATCAAAAAAAATGCGGGGAAAAGCGGGGAAAAGCTATGATGGCCTCAAGTCAAGTCGCGAGCTGCTATGGAGTCGGTGTCCAGAGTCCAGAGACCAGAGACCAAAAAGAGTTGACAGAAGAAGGGCAGCGAGTGAGTTCCGACTCGATTTCCAAGTTCCAGTTTTTCGGCCGCTTGTGGCTTTTGTTTGCACCACCGGCGCCCAGCGCAGCGCCACCCACTTGAGCCAACCACCCCCTTAAGTCCGCCCACTTGAAGCAGCCAACCACCACCCACTCCGGCTCTTGCCACTCCTCCCTGCTCCCTTCTCCCTGCTCACTGCTCCCTGCTCACTGCTCATCATCTTCGGCCTTGTTGTTGGCTGTCATCATCTCCCTGGCGAGTTAATTAAACTCAATTAAATTAATTTCCTTTTTTAACGTCTTTTTTATTATGCAAGTGATTTAATTAAATTATTAAATTGCTGCAAGGATTGTTTACCTTTGGCAGCGTAGCGTAGCCCCACTTTTGCCCATTTCCATCTGCATTTCTTCATTTCGTTTCAAGCTGAGATATAAATGCAATTCGAGTTAATCGAGCTTCAAGTGCTGTCTATCGATTAGGGTTGATTTAAGTTGTTAATCGCCCTTATTTTGATTTGATTTTTGATAGAGGTTATTAGTCGCTTAACTTTGATAATTGGCATTAATCATCTATATTCTTATCTGCCGTTTAAAGTTGATAAGGGAAATTAATCGTTTCCAGTTCAGCCCCTCGATTAATGCTGATAAATGTCTATAATGGCTTTGAGTGTTGTCTATTAATTAACTTTGTTAGTTGCGATTAACTGCTCAAAGTCTATCGATAATTGTCTATATATGAACTCTAAGTTAACTTCGATCTCGTTGAATTGATTAAAAATTGAATTCTCCTACGTTGTTTGATTTTCTCTTATTTTTTATCATGATAATTATCGAACTAATCGCTTTAAATTTGTATCTATCGATTAAGCTTGGTTTGTGTGTTGATTTATACTGTGTGTGTGTTGATTTGTACTTACCAGATACAATTAGTTGATCAATTTGTTAAAAGTCTATCGATAATCGTCAATATATGGACTCTAATTTAACTTCGATCTCGTTGAATTGATTTTAAACTGAATTCTCCTCCATTGTTTGATTTTCTTCTATTTCTCAACATGAGAATTATCGAACTAATCGCTTTAAATTTGTATCTATCGATTAGGTTTGGTTTGTGTGTTGGTTTTTTTACTTACCAGATACAATTAGTTGATCGAATTGTTACAATTTTTCCCCCTTTTGTACACTTATCCTTTTTTTATTTATATATGTTTCATATATTTATTTAATTGCATTTCTAAAGAGCGCAAAAAAAAGACAAACATTTAGTATTTGTTTATAAATTCGTAGATTTCGATGCTTTGATTTTGAGTGTGTGTGTGCCTTGTGTTACCTTAGTTCTGTTGCTGTTGTTGTCCTTGCTGCGGATCCTCTCCAGGAGTTTCCATTGCAGCAGCAGTCGGAGCGGAAGCGGAAACGGAAACGGGTGCCACCTCCCTCTTGGAGTGACTGTTACTGTTGCTTGTGGTGCTGTTGCTGCTGCTGGCGGAGCTGCTGGTGTTGCTGGTGTTGTTGGTGGCCGCCGCCTCGATCTCATCGGCATGGCACATCTTGCGATGCTTGTGCACAAAGTAGTAGCTGGGGAACTTGCTCCCACATGTCTTGCATGGATAGTACTGGACATTCATGTCCAAGGGTCGGACCTCGCGACGCAGCAATGCGGTTGCCGTGGCTCCCGTTGCTCCTCCAGCTCCAGCTGCGCCGGCAGCTGCCACCGGGGAGTCCGCCTCGAGGCTGGCCAGCGATGTCGGTGGCTCTGCAGCCAGCAACTTCTTCTCCCCGCTGCTCCCGGTCACAGTGCCGGCCGTGGTCAAGCTGAGTGGATTGAGGTGCCGCTTGGCGTGCTTCTGGTAGCAGTACTGGGACTTGAAGGTGTGCTTGCAGTAGACACACACATAGAGCTCCTGATTGGACTGACCACCGCCACTCGCTGAGGCAGCTGCGGATGATCCTCCAGTGGCTGTTGCAGTTGTTGCCGGTTTCCTGTTCGTGGAGCTGGAAGTGGAGGCCGCCGGCGGCACAGCATCTCCACTGTTCTCGCTCTCCTCCTGCTGATGCTGATGCTGCTGCTGCTGGTGGCTCAGCTGGCGCTGCTGACTGCTAATGGCCCTGGCCATTTGCTGGTGAAAGGAGTAGCTAACGCTTTGCTGGCTGCGATGCTGCTCCGATGCAGATCCTCCAGATGCTGACGAAGCTGCCGCCGCTCCCGACTGATGGCTGGCTTCCAAGCCCTCGGGCTTGTGACCATAGGCCGTGTTGAGGATGCGACGGAAGCGCACTGGTCCATCGCAGCTGGCCACATCAATGATGAACTTGCTGGAGGGAGTTGCGGATGTGGCAGGGGTGAGTTGCTCCAGCTGGGCAGCCGGCACTGGAGCCCTGGCCACCTGAAGGCCACTGGTTGCCTTCCTTGATCTCGCCGAGGAGGTGGACTTGCCACGACCATTGCCCTTGGTGCCTCCCTCCCTCTTGGACTTTTGTGACTTGCCACTGGGAGGAGTTGCCAGGGAAGTGGGGAGTGCGGGAGTTGTGGCTGGTGTGGGCTTTACGTCCAGGCGCTCGATGTTGAGGCTGCCGGCACTGCTGCCGGCCAGTGAACTCACCACCGACACATTACAGTCCATGTCCACGTCGGGCTCCGCTTCCGGCTCGGGATCCAACTCGTTGTCCGTCACCGTATTGCTGTCGATAAAGACCTCCACGTCCTCCTCCTCGTCATCCTCGTCGTTGTCCCCGCGCGGACTTGTGGCCACCTCCACGTTCAGGATGGTCCCGCCAAAGTTGCCCAAAACCGCTGGCTGCTGGGGTGGAGGCGGCGGCGGTGGCGGAGGCGGAGGCGGAGGTGCACCTGACGGAGCCTGTGGCATGTGGGGCATGAAACCGAAGTTCGGCATGGTGGCCTTGCTGGGAATCGGGCGTATGACCTTGGCGCTGCTGGGCACAGCCGGGCAAAGCTGGCCGGGATTGCCGTTCAAGTAACCCTCCGTTTGAGCCCGGGCCAAAAAGGAGCTACAAAATATTGATAAATAAGACGAAACAAAATGTAGAGACAGAGTCCTTTGGAAATGTGAAGTTATTTCGAAAAGTAATCCATGAATTGATGTGAATTTTTAAGGAACCCTTCCTTAGAGCCTATACTTTGGGTTCCTAAAGCTCTTCCCGTGGAATCCAATTAAATTTCCAAGAAAATTGGTAAATAGAACTCGAGGATTGTATAATATTTGGATACATTTTCCATGATTTGATCTCTGAACTTTAAGATGCAAGAAACCCAACCCACCGGCAGATCTCCAGGGCCCTGGGCATGTGCAGGACATGGGTGGCCAGCAGGACGGCAAAGATGTTATCCACGGTCAGGTCCAGGTATCCCGTGTACATGTATGTGAGCAGAGGAGCAAACTGGTCCGCCGTCACGTTGCTCAGGTAGAGCAGCAGCTCGCCAGTGGCCGTTGTGGCCGAGGAGGCGCCGGCAGAGGAGTTGGTGGCGATGGAGGAGACCTCGTCCAGGCGGATGGCGGAACGCAAGTAGCCGCTGTGCATGCCCAGCACCAGAGAGTGGGCCACGAAGCGGACACTGCTTGGCGCCGGCCCCACCTCCAGGATGACGTCCGGCGGCGAGCTCATTACCAGCGAGGAGGCACTGCCGCCGATTCCCCCGCCACCCAATCCCGACGAGCGTGTGACTGCCGGCGTGCCGCCACCGCTGCTGCCGCTGCTGCTGCCCGTCAGCCAATTGGTGAACATTGCACGTGCTGCTGCGGCACACAGTAATAACAATAACAAACAGCAAACAATAAAAAAAAGGTAGCCAAAAAAATATCTGCGAGATTCTCGAGCGAACGCGAAGGGATGCCACGAAGGATTCGGTTTTGGCGGCCAGGATACGTGACCAGAGCGGAGTCGGCTGGCGAACTGATGGCCCACGGCCGTGCGTCTCTGTTATTTATACTCCAAAGGCAGCCGCAGCAGCAACAGCAGCAGCAGCAGCAGCAGCAGCAGCGCAGCGGTCGTCCTTCGTCCTTCGTCCCTTGTCCTTCGGCCTTCGGGATTCGAGGCTTCGTTGGCACTCGGTTGCCAGAGCCAGCAATTTGGCGGCCTTAGAGCCAAGTAACTCTTTGTGTTTATTATGTTTTTATTCGCAAATTATTATGGGGATCTCTGAAAAGTCTTAATATTATAATAATAATAATATTATA
>VNKC01003645.1:0-12163 GCA_008042775.1 Drosophila pectinifera
ACTCGACCATGGTTAAGATGGATAATACATTTGTAATTGGTTCTTTCTAAACCTTCTAGTAATTAAGCGTTTTGCGGCAGCATCGTATGGTATGCTAGCGCCATCCAATTTACCTAATTGATTTTCATTACTTGCTTATGTAACCTTCGTATTCCGACTTCTGAACTATTTGTTTATTTCATCTGAAGTTTTTATGTTGTATTCAATGTGGAATCAATTAATGATGTTTGTTTAGAATACATTTGTTGCAAGTCCTGTTGATTGCCAAATATGTTCTAAATATTTATTTCGACCCTATTCATATCTGGTTTTAAATAAAATATTATGAAATATCCCAACAAATTCAATTTATAGTTTTATAATTTAATATCAACTCGGTATTTGTCTTGAGCTGTTTCATTTGGATAGCGATATTATGCACCATATCCTTGATATAGAATCAAAGCCTTGCCATTGCCCATGCTAGCACCCAGATATATTTTTCTATATGCTTTAGTACTGCATTAAATGATTCCAAGCTATAGTAAATAACGAAATTCCATTTTGATGGTGCTGTGTTCTATAATCCCAGATTGTGAAAATATATTATTATTATTATTTTGCTGGCATGATAATAGTAGAACTTAAACTGATTTAAACAATTAAACTGATACTCGAGTGTTTTCACATTGTTCCATTTTACATTTCCGTTCATCTATTTCTAGTGGAAATCATGTCATTATCGGTCTTTTAATTACTGAATCCTGCGTTTTTACGGAGACTTCTCTAACCATTCCATCGGCTTCATGATGTGTTTCTTCCATTCTTCTAAGTTGTCACTTTTTTTGGACCTGTGTTTATTTCCCAAACTTTCTTCAAGTTAATCCTTTCATTCCCCAATTGGGTTTTTTTTGAAGCTTAATATTTGATATTTGTTCTTCCATTTCTGGCAAAAGTCATTATTAATTTTTGCCCAAAGTTTCCATTTACCGAGGCGATATATTATTCTCCGTTATATCTTCTTGTATGTCCACCGATTGCCTTTCAATCAGAAAACGTGCTTGTGTTAAAATCTCTTCAAGATGTTGCCATCATCAATGGGAAGCAAAGCTCCAGATCTTTCAATATAGCTTTGATTTCTACTAACACTGTACTCATTTCATCAAAAGTCAGTATGCTGTGTCCTATGACACGTTTCAAATGATATTTCATTGATCTTACTCCTGCATCCCAAATTTCTCCAAAGTGACGATTTGCCATAAGTCATTGTATGTCTTTTGCTGGATTTAAATACGGCTATATTCTCCGTCCTTTGGATACTCTCATATTAATAGGTTATGTTTTTTAAAACATTATCCAGAACTTCTTCCTTATTCGTGTTTAAGTGCGTTTTTCCAATTATAAGCTTAGCCAAATGTGGCTTATTAATTTAAAAAATTGTATCTGATGCTTTTGGGTGATTTATGTTCTGGTGCTCGATAATATTGGTTTCCAATAGCCGCGTCAATATTTTTTAGTTTTTCCTTGTTACGTTTTTTGGTTATCTTATGGTTGGCAGATTGCAGTCTGTTTTTCTGCTTCACATTTCGAAGTGTCTGAACCTCTCTTGAGGTGCGTTTATGTGTGACCAAATCGAAACTAATCTTCAGTCCTAGTTTAAACGAAAACTCACTCTTTTGAATTATATTCGCCGGGGCCCGATGGAATTTTTGGCTGTGTGCTTAGATATTGTACCCAGGCCTTATGTAATCCCCTTATAAAAATGTTTACCTTATCCTCAGAAGCCGTAGTGTTCCCTCTTATTTGCAAGCCTTTTAGACCCTATCTTAAAAACCCACCAATATTCCATAATAACCTTTTGCCTGCTACATACAATCTCGTTTGGCACTAAGTTATAATACCCTTGTACCCTATGGGTACCGGGTATTAAAAGTGTTCAACCTTTTCGACAAACAACAGAGATCCGATTGTGCTATGTTGAATCAATGATACCAGCATTCCAAGGAATCAACTAAGAGTAAGGGGAAACCTAACCAAAGTTCGAAAGATATATTAAAAGTCATATTTCTCATGGATAAAAACAGATTGCCGGAATGAGTCAAAATGAAATGAAAAATCCATATCACTCAGCAGCGAATCATAGTTTAGACAGTTAATGGTCTATATCAAATGAGTAAAAGTGCAAGGTAAAAGTAAAGAAATTCAACCTTTGAGTTAGCTTGAAACCTCATATAACAAACTGCTTCGGGCTCAGTGCCTCATGTGCAATCAGAATCACATTCAGTACCATTTAAACTTCCTAATTAAGCCCTTAGCAAGAATACATCACAATGATGTGTTAAATTCTCGGCCAACAAGTTTATTTGCGATGAAGAATCTCGGAAAGCTTATACTAATTAGAATTGTCTTGGCTGAGGATTTAACACAAAAGTTTCGACTACATAGAAAAGAATCGTGTCTAAATATCACCACTGTTTTAAAGAATGATTCGTTAGTCCGGCACATAGTCCATTCATCATTTCTTTCTTTACGGTCGATTTCAACAAATCAACCTGATCAGGAAGACATATTTGCACAATTAAGTATTTCAACAAATATTGAGCTAGAGGACTCTTGATTTCACAATCCTGCAAAGTGGATTTACTGATAGGCGCAAAGTTATTTTTCGAACTACTAAGCGTAGACGAAAGTTTTGCTACGAACATCCACTAAACCAGAAAAGTTGTTAGAATGGATTTTTTCTATATGCATTAAATAGAGCTCAGGTGCGTAACATCACTGACAATGAAAATATCAGTTCTCTCGAGTCTCTGGTGAAAAGTTTTTGGGAATTGAAACAAGTCACAGAAAGATCCAAGATAGTTTATATAGCTGAACAAGTCGCTCGCAAGCAACACCTTAAGCGAACAGTACATTGGTTACATTTCTTCCTTTCTAATTTTAAAGACTATCGTAGTTAATGGATCCACAGGCTCCTTAATATTATCTTCTTTATCTTTCTCGTGTACAGCTCTTAGAAACTGTGGTCCTGCCATTTGCTCAGTAGTTTCAGTACTTCAGTACCTGGCTATGATGTTTCCACATGTTCATTTCAACACTAGATCGTTGAAGATCTTGTACAACCGAGTATTTGCGGTAGACAATTTAATGTACATATTCTCGGCTGGGCTCTCTTGATAGTCACATTATGGACAGACCAGTTTCTTTGGCAAAGAAAATATTATTATTATGCACCATATCCTTGATATAGAATCAAAGCCTTGCCATTTCCAATGCTAGCACCCAGATATATTTTTCCATATGCTTTAGTACTGTATTAAATGATTCCAAGTTATAGTAAATAACGAAATTCCATTTTGATGGTGCTGTGTTCGATAATCCCAGATTGTGAAAATATATTATTATTATTATTTTACTGGCATGATAATAGTAGAACTTAAACTGATTTAAACAATTAAACTGATACTCGAGTGTTTTCACATTGTTCCCTTTTCCATTTCCGTTCATCTATTTCCAGTGGAAATCATGTCATTATCGGTCTTTTAATTACTCAATCCTGCGTTTTTACGGAGACTTCTCTAACCATTCCATCGGCTTCATGATGTGTTTCTTCCATTCTTCTAAGTTGTCACTTTTTTGGACCTGTGCTTATTTCCCAAACTTTCTTCAAGTTAATCCTTTCATTCCCCAATTGGGTTTTTTTTTTTGAAGCTTAATATTTGATATTTTTTCTTCCATTTCTGGCAAAAGTCATTATTAATTTTTGCCCAAAGTTTCCATTTACCGAGGCGATATATTATTCTCCGTTATATCTTCTTGTATGTCCACCGATTGCCTTTCAATCAGAAAACGTGCTTGTGTTAAAATCTCTTCAAGATGTTGCCAGTATCAATGGGATGCAAATATAGCTTTAATTTCTACTAACACTGTACTCATTTCATCAAAAGTCAGTATGCTGTGTCCTATGACACGTTTCAAATGATATTTCATTGATCTTACTCCTGCATCCCAAATTTCTCCAAAGTGACGATTTGCCATAAGTCATTGTATGTCTTTTGCTGGATTTAAATACGGCTATATTCTCCCTCCTTTGGATACTGTCATATTAATAGGTTATGTTTTTTAAAACATTATCCAGAACTTCTTCCTTATTCGTGTGTTTAAGTGCGTTTTTCCAATTATAAGCTTAGCCAAATGTGGCTTATTAATTTGAAAAATTATATTTGATGCTGTTGGGTGATTTATGTTCTGGTGCTCGATAATATTGGTTTCCAATAGTCGCGTCAATATTTTTTAGTTTTTCCTTGTTACGTTTTTTGATTATCTTATGGTTTGCAGATTGCAGTTTGTTTTTCTGCTTCACATTTCGAAGTGTCTGAACCTCTCTTGAGGTGCGTTTATGTGTGACCAAATCGAAACTAATCTTCAGTCCTAGTTCAAACGAAAACTCACTCTTTTGAATTATATTCGCCGGGACCCGATGGAATTTCTGGCTGTGTGCTTAGATATTGTACCCAGGCCTTATGCAATCCCCTTATAAAAATGTTTACCTTATCCTTAGAAGCCTTAGTGTTCCCTTTTATATGCAAAGAACTATGCATTATTTCCCTCCACAAGAAAGGTGGCAAAGCGAATGCTGGCAATTACAGGGGAATCTCTTGATTGTCAACCATCCAAAAACATGCTTAAGTAGTAATTTGTCCCCCTTTTGTAGAACTTTTGTAGATTTTTAATTTTTAATTTCTAATAAATCCATGTGTACATAGGATTTATTAGACATCAACGACAATTAACCATCTGGAGCTAAATCCTTTATTATAAGGGGCTTCCAAAAAAATTGGCAGACAGATGTGACGGAAACTTAAACATAAGTTTGGGAGAGCGGAGTTAAAAGCTCTAGAGAACTGTAAGGCCGCAGGGAGAGAGAGGGCGAGACGCCCTCTTGGGGCGAACACCAATCTTCTTAGGAAACTCGCCTTGTTCGGTATTCCTGTCGATCTTTTCAGATAGATTTTGAGTTATCTTAATGGCAGGACGCAAATGGTCCTGTTTAAAATCAACTTATCCAATATTCTCCAGGTTACTTCTATAATCCCGTAAGTCAGCCTTCTGGGTACCTTGTTGTTTACAATGTTCACTATCGACCTGTCCTAAGTTGTGACTAAACCTAGAGTACGTTAAACAATGCAATATTAGGCTGACTCTCGCCAGTCAGACTCACAAACAGATCTTAATAACTTTCAAGCCTGGTGGATCTCAAGTTATCTGAATGGTAGGACCCAAAAGGTCCTCGTTACGAATATATTATCTAATATTCTCTGTGTTACCTCTGATGTCCCGCAAGGGAGCCATATGTGTCTCCTATATTTTACATTATTGATTAACGACCTGCCGAAATTCCTAACTAACACTACATTCAAACGTGTTGTAGTACAATCTTATTAAACTGACTTATTAAATGACTCTAAGTGCAAGCCGATGACAAGCTGGCAAGCTGACGACTTATACGCTGAACTGCTACTCTATGAAAAGAATCACTCTAGTTGGGTTTGGACCTGATCCTAAACATGAGTTCAGTGATCATATTTCATATGATATTTCAAATTCACACCCTTAGTTCGTCTTATCTTAGAGTACGCATTCATAATCGCATTGAATCAGTTCAAAAGAACTTAATACTTTTCGCTCTATAAGGCTTAAACGGGAATGTAAGCCAAGGTCGCCCTCTTATTTCAGATGACTTCTCCTAATCAACCCACCTTTCTTAGACAACCGTAGAACGATATTAGGTATCGCCTTTATAAGTAACATAATTCGGGGTGATGTAGAGAGCACTGACTTATTAGGTCAGCTACCGTGTAGAAACACTAGATCATATTTACCTTTATGTCTGCAAAACTGTATGTTATGAAATGCATAAAACCCCTAGAGTATTTTATATCGAGTTGTGCAAAATATCGTCAAGTGTAGATAGATTTTCTATACTGAAAACATTAATCCTAACACTTTTATTACATATGCAAGCAAGCAATCGAGCAGAGCGCGTAGTAATCTATTTGGTGTAGCATTATTTCCTTATATTTTTTTTATCTATATTTCCTTTTCTCACGCTAATTGAACACTTAACCCTAACCAGCAAGTGCTTAGTATCCACTTGAGTGTACTGATCATAGTGCATTAACATTCAGAAGTATACTAAAAGTAATTCATATAGAAATAATTTTGAATTATTTCATTGAATTTCTCGTCATTATATATTTTTTTCAATTTCGAACACGTTTGCCATAAAGAGGGTAGATGCCATTCCATATGTGAAGTGCAATCAATTGAATATTATTTAGACTTCCCATTTGTCATTTTGGATAATAAGTCAGACACCACCCGAAGTTTAGTAGTAAGACTATCTTCTCATATCGCCCATTGGTGAGGAATATAATATTTTCCTGCTTTATAGACCCCTACTTCTTCCATATGTCACTGTCATAAATAGACAATAATACGAATTTTGTTTGCCTTAAATTTTTATCTTTTTAAAATTTGTCCTCTTAACTTATTAATCGGGCCACCGCCTTATTTCTTATGTCCCCTAGCTCTTTATCTTCCAATAGCTCAATTTTTACAATAAAACGCCCTTCGATAGCAACTTTGGTTGGTTTTTAGTATAATTCTATACACTCCCAAAATTTCTCAATTAACTGCTGATTGAATGAGTTTACTACCAGGCACTTGTACGATTCCAGATAAACTCCATCCCCATTTGGTACAGTATGATTTTATCGTGACTTAATCCATGGGTAATAATTACAGCCAACTGCTGCGTTCATTAAAGTATGGGTCTGCGAAGGTTTTATCTTTCCATGGATTCAATAATTTCGTTAAAATACTCTGCATCAGTCATTTTTAATCTCTCTAATATCTTTAATTCCTGGAAGCTATCCGTTAGTCGCCGGAAATCTTCTTCAATATTTTTCAGATACAATATTTGTACTTTCGGCTAAGTCCAGTAATTTTCAATGTTTTTAAGCGTTTGTCCTGCACGGTGAATAAATAAATAAATACGTTGCTTGAAAAAAACTGAGCAAAAAAAAGCGATTGCCTGATCATTATTTACTATTGTATTTTCAAATGAGCGCGAAGAAGGATGTGTAGGCTTACGTTTATTGATAAAAAATAATATGTACTGTTTTGGACACTGTAAGAACTTAACCTGCATCGAGTCAAATAACACTGCGCGCTAAGCACGGTGAAATTATTCCCAGCCACTAAGACTAAGACTAAGACAGCGAGAGCCCGTTTATTTATATTTAGAATATTGATTGGAATTTATGTTTTTGAGGTGAGTCAACACTTTACTGAACCAGGCAGGCTTATTTGAGATTGACGGATAGTATAACGAAAAATATTCTGTAACAAAAGAGTTCATGGCCTTGTAAAAAATTTTCATGTCAGTGCACATGCATAGATCGGACCAATCAAATTTATACATACAATTTTTTTAACCGCCCGAAGTCCGCCTTGTGAAAGCAGTGGACCTTCTTAACTGGCCGATCAGATTTATGGTCCATTCCATTCCCAATATCAATAGCCATATCATGATATGGATCCTCAGCTTGGCTCTTGCCTGATCAGAGACAATGCAGAGATCAAGCAAGTGATCTATGGAATGTCGATCAAGTCATCAATAAAATATGCTGTGGTGTACTTAAAAGAGTATTTCAGGATTTTTGTAGACTAAATAGCTCCAGGAATCACTAAGAACTTCTAAATAGTCTTTATCCGAGAGTCTATTACAGACCGATTGAAAAGTGGTTGCAATAAATATGAAGTTCCGACAATATGGGAATGTAGGAACATGTAATAAAAGTGAAATTACCATAAATTGAAAGCTTCACACAAAGGAATTTAACAACGTTGCATTCCTCGAAAGTTAATAATTCAGACGTGAGGTTGGACTCAACCGTTATGAGGACACCACCCCCTCGCCTTGAAAGCCAAGCCTTAGAACTGACAAACTGGAAGACTTAGAGGGCACGTGGTATAGTCTGGCCTTAGAAGAGTTATTTCTAAAGGCCGCTTTTTCTTGTCGTACATTTTTTTAGTATAGGCAATTACATCTTCAGCTGTTTGAGCTGGGTAATGAAACGAATATCCGTTAATAATATAGAATAGAGGAATAGTGATTTCGGGTCTTATCTATAATGAGTAGATATCGAATTTCGGCCGGTAGTCCGGGCATCATACCCTGGGAAGTTTATTTGTGTGTGGTCGATCCCTCAGCGGACACCACAGATATAACAGGAGACTCGGCCCCTCCCGCGGCACATTCGGACACCGAATCCTTGATCGCCCCCGATCTCAAAATCATTGGGGTTGAATGCGGTCAAGGGCTGCGCCAAGAGCATATCGTTAGTTTGACGGAAACTAATCAATACCTCTTTAAAACCACTATTGGCCTGCCCCATTAAAGACATAATATTTCTTTCAACGTCTCGCAGCAATAGCGTAAGCCAATGTGTTTGGAAATAGTGTCGGCCGTCCGGCCCGTACAATCAATGCATTTGGCGTACCAAATATTGTCCCAAAGCCAGTAACCGATACTAGTCTCCTTGCTGAAATTACCTTCTTGCTGACCTATCACTGTACCTATTACGTGAGGGAGCAGAGCGATAGAGTAGTTAAGTGCTGGAGGAGAGCGAGAGAGTAGGCACCTGCGGGGAGAGAAAGAGAGGCGGATGAAGCAGAAATAAGAATGCAAAAAATGCTAAAGCAAGCAATAAAAACACAAAACTAAATGTGATATTAATACAATTATTGATTCACAAAATAAGCTGCATTCATTTTTCTTTTTCTATCTTATATTTTTTTATTATTTTTATAAGTTCAAAGGTATTATAATGTATATAACACGCCGAAGCCTTTGGTACCGGGTATCTCACAGTCGAGCTTACTCGATAGTAACTATCTTACTTGTTCTATATGATTCACTTCCACCCCAATCTGAATCCACATAACCAACCAAAAAGTTATTAAAATGTAATTTTCTAAAAATATATATATTAAAATGCTCTAGACTTCACCAAATCTATTTCACCAACAATATCTCTCACTCATACTCTATTCCCATTTGGTTTATACTCAACAAGTTTCTTTTTAGGTATTATAACCGTACAGGTTAAATATAATGTCCCTTATATCTACTTATTCACTAGAACACATCCTGGATAAAATACAATCGTAAAAAAATGTAAGGTTTTGTAATATATCAGAACAATATAATACGTAATTTAGGGTAATGTTGGTCAAAGTATAGGTTAGCTATTTCATTGTTCTGACCTGCAAAGATAAATTCATCCGATTTTGCCACAGCTACTTCAATATGTGGATCAAGTTGACTAACGTTTGAGAGTAGATGTTCGATGTAGCTAGGTCATCAATTCTAATATTTTATACAGCATCATAAATATTTCTTGTAAGTTGAAATCGGCCGACTATGACTTATACCTGTCATAGCAACGGTTGTGACAAATTGCAAAATGAAATGGTATACAAACTTCAGGCCTCAGCTCGTTGAGCTCCTTTTTGTTTAAAATAACACATAATGATTACTGTTCATGGTAAATTATTTTGCAGGCATTACATATGGGCTCGTTACTATTAGAGCATAGCATAATCGAGATAATACAGTGATGAGCAAACCTAAGTGCGTATAGGTGACAAAAAAATGAATTGCAATTAAGTGCAATATAATAAAAACTTTTCTGATTAATTAAATGGTGGATTATTTTCTCAAACCATCAGTTTATTAACTTTTTTGTACCTAATTTTTTTCCTCCAGGGAGTTGGACGAAAATGCAAAAAATTTTACTCTGGAGCTTATAATTAATTTAGATTTTCAAGCTTATTCTGAAGATATTCAAGATATTTCTAATGCTGCTACAATGGAGCTGCAAATCGAAAATGCAATTAAGAACATTGCTTCAATTTGGAAAAAGCAAGGCTTTGAAATGGCGTTTTATCACGATGGTATTTATCGAATCAAGAACGTAGATGACTGTTTTCAGCTGTTGGAGGAACATATGGTACAAATATCGGCAATAAAGGCTACTCGTTTTGTTGAACCATTTATTGATATTGTTGATTATTGGGAAAAAACTCTTTCATACATAAGCGAGACTCTTGAAAAGGGCTTAGCAGTACAACGTCAACGGCTATACTTAGAAAATATTTTTCAAGGAGATGACATACGAAAGCAACTTCCACAGGAGGCAAAAAGATTTCTTACAATAACTGAGGAAGTTCGTACAATTTCTAGTTAAATGTTTCAAGCCAAAACAGCTGTTAAATCAACTTCTAAATCGCTTTATTCGTATGGATGAACGCTTGGAGCTAATTCAGCGTGCATTAGAGGTATATCTTGAAGCTAAGCGCCAACTATTTCCGCGTTTTTATTTCATTTTTAAGGATGACCTATTAGAAATTTTAGGAAATGCCGAAAGACCCGATTTAATTCAAACTCATTTAAAAAAGTTGTTAGACAATTTATATAAGCTTGAGTTAAAGAGAGTGGGTAAAACGTTAAGTCGCTGACAGGCTACTGGAATGTATGCAGATGATGGAGAATATGTCGAGTTTTTACAAGTTCTGTATATAGATGGTCCCTCAGAAAAGTGTCTTAAACAGGTTTAGGATTTCATGGTAGCTGTAATGAGGCTCTCTTCGAAAACTAATTGGAAACAAAGAGAACAAAGGATTTCCCTTTGGCCCGGACAAATGGTGTTAACCACAGCCCAGATTCAATGGACTATAGAGTGTACAATGAGTTTAATTCATTGCAGCATGATTGATCAAAAAAACCTGTTCGTAAACTAAAAAAGAAACAAATAAAATTACTATAAAAATTGTCAGAAATGAGCCGAAAAGACCTCACTAAGATAATGCGCCTTAAGATTAATACTCTTATAACTATAGAAATTCACGGCCGTGATGCTATTGAAAGGATGTATAAGTCAAATTTTAAGGACACGGGTCATTTTGAGTGGTTTTCCCAATTAAGATTTTATTGGCATCGAGAATCTGAACTATGCCTAATAAGGCAGACAAATACAGAACACTGGTACGGATACGAGTATACAGGTAATTCAGGACGATTAGTTATTACACCTCTGACAGATCGATGCTATATTACATTGACCACTGCCCTTCATTTACATCGTGGCGGAAGTCCAAAAGGACCCGCAGGTACCGGTAAAACCAAAACAGTTAAAGATCTAGGGAAAGCTTTGGGAATGTGGGTAATAGTTACAAACTGTTCAGAAGGATTAGACTACAAAAGTATTGGCAAAAATTTTTCTGGATTAGCACAAAATGGCTGCTGGGGTTGTTTCGATGAGTTCAATCGCATAAATATTGAAGTATTATCGATAGTAGCACAACAAATAATGTCTATCATGGCATAGCTGAAAATGTACTTTTTTCTGATGGATTTACTAATATCAGAAACTTGGCTCGAAAAGTCTTTACTCTATATGAACTAGCTAAGCAACAACTATCAAAATAATATTATTATGACTTTGTATTACGCTCTATGGTTGCTCTTCTTCGTTATGCAGGCCGTAAACGTCGACAACATTTAAACACAAATGAAGAAGAGATTGTATATTTAGCAATGAAAGATATGAATGTAGCACCCTTAACAGCAAATGATTTACCTCTCTTCATTGGAATTATGTCTGATATATTTCCTGGAGTGAGCGTACCTATTATAGACTACAGCGAGTTTAATAATGCTATACATGAAGAATTCAAAGAGGCCGGTCTTCAACCTTTAACAATAGCTGTAAAAAAGGTAATAGAACTTTATGAGACGAAAAATTCAAGGCACTCAGTTATGATAATAGGAGATACTGGAAGAGCAAAATCTGTCACATGGCGAGTACTACAAGGTGCCTTTTGCAGAATGAATTTAATAAAATATCATGGCTGGGAGGCTGTAAGTGTATATCCAGTGAACCCAAAAGCACTGAATTTAGCTGAACTGTACGGAGAATATAATTTGTCCACTGGTGAATGGCTTGACTGTGTATTGAGCTCTATAATAAGAATAATTTGCGCTGGTGAAGATCCCTTGCAAAAATGGTTATTATTTGATGGACCTGTGGACGCAGTGTGGATTGAAAACATGAAT
>VNKC01003646.1:0-10499 GCA_008042775.1 Drosophila pectinifera
ATAAAAATATACCAAGTTTTTGTTTAAATAAATAAAGTTTGCCTAATGTTCTTTATAATAAAAAACGAAGGGAAATCAGCAGAACAATTAAAATATACCAAGTTTTTTTTTATATAAATAAAGTTTTCCAAAGTTCTTTATAATATAAAACGAAGGTTATTGAAAGAACTTTAATTATCATTTTTAGAAGAAGTTGAAGGTTATTTATTTCTTTCTTAAAATGTATTATTATTTCTTTTAAATTTCTTTCAAAAACTTAGTTTAAATATCTTATGTATTCCTCTTGTAAACTTAACCTTAATATGACTTTATTAAAACGTGCCACCAGTACCCATTGACTATATAAACAAGCCGCTTCACAATATACATATCATTTCCATAAATATTTTTATATAAAACTATTTGTAATGCCTTTAGCTAGTTCAGCATTCTCATCTCATGCTGAATGTTAATTTAAAATATTATAATAAAACTGAACTGGAAACTGTTGAAAAGCCACCCAAAAGAGTTGTAAGACCAAGAAATAAAAAAATCATGCACAAATTGCACAACCCAAACTAATTGCGAGCCAAAAAATAATGTTATTCATCCCCGAAAGCCCCAACTCTGTCTAATTCGATTAAGGGCTTAAGATTTCTGCATTATTTCCCCTTTGGCCATGGCTGGCACACTTTCGGCTTTAAAGACAGCTTCCCCCTTTGTACAATTTTCAAGGCAAGCCAAATACAAACAGAAAGTGCAGGGGGCGATGGCAAAAATAAAAGAGAAAAATGAGCTTGAAAATGTTATGCCATTATAATGAGACGGAGCTGTAGTAATGAGTGGGTGGAAACTCAAGGGAGGTGGTCGGTCTGAAAATTGCATAGATTTGCTCGGCAATTTGTGGCTGCAGCAGCATCGCATCTGGGTTGCCCTGAATGGAATCCAACTTCGAGTTTCGCTCCATCACAAAACATCATCATCGCTGCGCCGGATAATTGTCATTATGGTAATGGTTAAAGATCTGCATTTGGCACGACTTTCTCACATGACAAAACCCAGACAAACCCAGCAAAACAATGACAAACTTGAATTGTTTTTAGGGCCTGAATCGCTTTGGCAATCCGAAAGATTCGCTGATTGCTGTTTATTATTACGATGGCTTTTGCCAAGGAATTTCTGTGCACATTTCTGCCGCAGGTTTTTGTTTTCCGTTTTCATTTTCATTTTGTCATTTGCACGGAAATTGGGTTAATTTCAAAACAACATTTTAGCCAACTTCCTCCCCTTGGCACTCGAACTCGGCAATCTGAGCATTTGAATGTTGCGTGACGTGTGCCCTCAGCTGGAACTCTTTTCGATCGCTGGGCAAAGCCCCGGCTAAGCACCGGAGTTGCCAGTGATTGGCCCGAAGATGGAGACCACGACGACGACGACGCGGATATCTGTCAACATGTTTGACCTTCATTAGGCCAGGCTCGGCTGATTACCTGCCGTGTGTCAGTGTCTGTCACAGCTGCCTCCCTTACACCTGCCACAAAAATGACTAAATCAGAGCTAGTGCTTTTAGTAATTAGGATTTTGGCTTATATTGCAACGAACTTGATAATCTTCCAAGCATTTTAAAGTAAATTAGCTTGTAGTCTAGCAATGGTACTGCTAAGACAAATATATTATTATTGAATATATTAGTTAAATATATGAAACAAATGCATTCCATAAAAGATATGATATAATTTTAAACCATTATTATTTTTTTGATAAAGATTTCTGGTCCTATTCTAAATGTATAATCACATGAAACTAATATCCACACATTTGGTAATTTTATAAGAATGCCTGTCTTTTCAATATATTATCTTTTTTTTTATCTTTTAATATCTTTGTTTTCCCAAGAGTAATTTTAGTTGATTTTTCTAGTATTGTAATTATTCATCCTACTTCTTTTTTTTAGAATTCCCAAAGAAATGTCGAGTACCTTTAAGCCTAGAGAACAATCTCCTTTTTAATAGTATTTATCATAAAGTTCTATGCTCTGCTTAGAAAAATATATTGCATCTTTAAATAATTTCTTTTCCTTTTAAGCAATTTCTTAAAGAAAATAATATATACAAATAAATGAAGCCACAACCATTTTTTACCAGTGCCACCTGTGCACTGGGGGCCTCTTCCCGCTTTAAAAAATGTATAAAAGTATTCCAACTATTCCCCGGCAATCGGCAATTGCATTGACAGTGAACCCCAGCCAACAATCAGCGACAGTCGACGACCGACAGACTTGGCTTTTGTTTACTTGTTGTGTAAGCCGATTTGGTTTAACCAATACGCGGTACGCGGATGCAGGGCGGTGGGCTGGGTTGGTTAAATGTGTTTTAAATGGCCCTCTAATGGGGCCCGAACTCAGCCCTTTGTTGCGTTTCCTCATTGTCTTTCCAGCGCCTTCACTCCACCCCTTCCCTATTTGGGTGGGCGTTGGCTGGCACGCCCCCTTTTGTTGGCCACGCTTTACTCTACGCATAATCTGTTTCAATTGTCCGACCTTTCGATGCTGTTTTTGTGGCCAGTCAGTGTCAATGTCTCTGCTCTGAACAACAAAACCCAAAATGGTTCAATTTTAAATTAATTAAATTTGCATTTTTCCTTTGATTTATGCTTATATTGATTTATGGAGGGATAAGTATGTTAAAGGGCTCATTAAATTGATATTTATATTGAATATAAGCTTGAGTTTGCTTGATTAATGAGCACACGTGAATTTATTTATTAAAAAATACTGCGTTCAAAGGGATGGAAAGTATAAACAAAGTAAGTAATTACAGTATCGGAAAAATATAACTATTTTAAAGTTTTATGAATTTTCCCTTTAAAAGTACGATTTGATTCATTGTTCTGTTTATATTTTGTTTAAAAACTAAAATATGACTATATATTATTCGAGTTACTTAAATAACTTAAAGAGAGGCTTCTGTATTTAGTAAAAACATAATAAATTAATACATAAACCTAAAATAGGACACACAAACTGTCAGAGACACATTTCATTGTGAAGTTTGTCCCTCTGTCAATCTGTCAATCTATAATTCTGACTTGTGTATCTGTCAATCTGTAGGCTTTCCCCATCATCCCACGAACCTTTTTGGTTAAATTCCCTAAGTTTCCCTTAACTTTTACCGCCAACCTGTCCATATTTACCACTGTTGGAGTTCCAACCTCTGGTTGCCCATTTAACCGAATAAACTTTCGGTTAAAGAGATGTCTATGTCTAGGTACATAAAATTGAAGCAGTAATTAAAGCTATTACTGTGACTTTTTGTTAATTTTCTTTTATTATAATGTTGGCATAACACACATTATTTATTTTGTGGCAGAGTTATCTAACATATGCAGTTTACTTGGCTGAAAGTTATTCAACATCAGCATTTAAGCTATTTATGTTTATCTTAGCTCTTTATTAGTTTCTGCTCACAAAATTGTTGTCAATAAATTTGTAATTGAATTTCTGGCCGCCTTTGCCTTGCATTTCTTTTCTCCTATTTAAAGATTGTTTCAGAAAGGCAGAAAGTTGCACTCGCCTTTGCAGAACTCAAGTGTTGCCCCGTAGACTTATTATTTTTATTTTTTTTTTAGTTTTTAGCAAATTCGGTTCGCTCCCTAGGGCAAAAAACACTTGAGAAATGTTTCTCGAGAGTTTCTTTCAGAGTTTCGCTTTGGCTGGGAGAATGTTTCTTGCAAATCACGCAAATGGATTGATTACGCCCCTTCGCAATTCGATTAAACTGGCTGTCCGTGGGCAACTTTCCGTTCTAATGAAGCCAAAAACACAGCCCCAGAGAATTCAATTGAATTAATCGAGAATTCTCGGTTCCCTCGTGGGTATTTTCGCATCCGAAAGATACTTTCGACCCGGCTCCGAAGCGGTTTCTTCACGCCTGAGATTTGGCCGGATTCGAAATGGTTTCTGACGTCTGACGACCGCACTGTACGAATTGGGAACACGAAATTTAATTTTCCAACTTGATTGAGTGCGAAAACGCTTTTCCAGGCTAGTTTCGTTCCAACTCTTTTTTACAAGGAGTTGAGCTCTGCGTTCACCTCTCACCGTGGGCCGAAGACTTGATTTTCGTACCTGTACACCGTTCGGTAATTTTTTTTTTTTTTTTTTTAATATCATTCCATAAGCCATTGGCCTTCGGTGACCAGAGACAGGGAAAGGTGGCAGGGGCAGAACGGAAATGCAAAGCGACAGGCAAAGTGCGCAAAGAGCGGAACTGGAAAATTGTGTTTGCCTATTGACGGATGGTTTGGGCCAGGCCCGAACCGACAGAACAGAACTGGCCAGTGCTGAGGAGGGCAGAACAAGCCAACGAATAACTCTACCTATCTACCTGTTTTTATCGGCCAAGGAGGGATGGGTAATTGCATTCTCTTCCTTACTTCAGCTTGTCGACAAAATTGCCATAGCTTGGCTTTAACTAATAGAAAACTTAAATGTTTTCCGGATTATAAATTAAGCTATTTATGGGGAAATGTTAGATTACATAGATTGTCAGTTGAAAATATATAAATAATTTGTTTTAGGCACTTAGGGTACAGCCTTTTTAATGACAGAAATACAAGAAAGCAGCCCTGAAGTGGAAAAGATTGATTACTTAGATTACCATTTAAAAATATAATATAACTTGTTATATTATATAGACATTTAAAGTTAATGACAAACATAACTGCAAAGGCAGGCAATGACTTAACCTTTAATCGATTACTCTTTTACCAAAATAATAATATAAATAATAATAATAAATAAACATTTGCTAGGAAATATTTTTATAGTAAATAATTATATACAATTTTCATGTAAAAATCAATCAATGCAAGCTTAAAACTGAATTTATTTATTATTTAGGAAACAAATTCAAAGCTAATTGAAATATTTGTTAATATATAGAGTTGTTATGTAATATTTTGATAATAAATAAATGTGTAAACGTGTAAATGTACAATTTTTCTGTAAAAATCAATCAAGGCAAGCTTAAAACTGAATTTATTTATTATTAAGGAAACAAGTTAAAAGTAATTAAAATATTTGTTAATTTATAGATTTGTTAGGTGAAATTTTGGTTATAAAATAAATGTGTAGAAGTGTAATTATAAAATGTTTTTGTAAAACTCAATCACCAATTTAAAGGCGAGCTTAAAACTAAATGTATTTATTCATTATTTATTGATTATTTAGATTATTAGATTGTTTATAATTTATTTAAACATTTTCAACTGTAATTTACACCTGCAATCTCCCACTTTTGTGTGGAATTCCAAGGCATTGTTACTGCCACATTTTCCGCGCTCCATTAGCGCCGTGCTTTATATTAGGCTCCCTTGCGGGATTTTTAGCCTTATTTCGTGGAGCTTGTGCTCTCATCAATTTAATTCACTCAGCAGCGAGAATTCACAGTTAACGCATTTGCACGACCGCTCCTTATGTTGTAGGCCCAAACCCCGCATACCCCGCATACCCCGATGTTGCCGCCTTGCCCGCCATCATGAGCCACTCAGCTGGCACGTTCTTTTTAATTTTCTGATAACTACAAATAGGTTCGACACTCGTGCAGCAAATTTTACCGCTGCTTCGGATGAGAGCGGGGGTTTGGAGGGGATTTCATTGGGCTTTTAGGGGTTTTCAAGAGGCATAAGGGGCCGGAGTGCGGACACCCTCTGCATACGTGATGAGATGGTTCTGTGGCCAAGATTTCAGCACGATTTTTGTTGTCTTCGATTGGGTTTTTTTTACCTTTTTTTCTGCTGGCTGCAGAATGATTTTTTTTATTTATGCGCCGCTTGTGGTTGCCTCATAATTCAGCGTGTGTGCAGCGGGGCAACATCAATTTTGGGTTCTGGCGCAGGAGATACTTCTTCCTTTCTCTCACTCAGTTCGTGCTCCTCTCAAATGCAATTTAATTGGGCTCACTTCAGTGGGCCAACTCTATGGGTTAGCTAGCTCCACTCCATGCCACTCCACCCACTCATTCATTCTGTTTTTCCCACTGTTTCCCGCCGGGCTAATGTCAAGGATTTCTCTGTCCCCCCCTCTGTGGCCCCTTCACGAGGAGTCCGCTTCAAGGCCACTCGGATGGTGGGTGGGTGGTGGCTGGTCGATGGCAGGTGAGACACTTTAGTGCCCCAGCACGCCTCAAGTGTCTGCGATTTAATTTTACGATATTCCTCTCCTTTGCCATTTCCCTCACTTTTAGTTATTTTCCTTTTGTTTTTGTAATTTCCAGCAGGAGCTTAAAGTTTCAGTTCACGTAGCCGAGCGACCGCAGCGAACTTCAGCATTTTTACATTATTTATAAAGCACGCGATTCCATGTGAGCATCTCCAAGCGATTCATTACGTATATATTTATTTTTATAGGGTTTTGCAAACTTATTTTATTTTTGGCGGTATTCACTTTTCGGTTTGCGGCTTCTTTTGTTAATAAGAGGGTTCAATGAACTGAATACAAAAGTAAATCAAAGTTCACTGTGAGGTGAGAAAAGCCATTCGAGAAGATAATTCAACGGAGTGGAACATACATAAGTTTTGGGAGTTTATATAATTGGATACAATTCCCAGTCTATGAGGTAAGCCTTGAGATTTAAATTATTTAAATAGATACCATTAAAGAAAGATAATTTTGACTAAACGTAAAAATAATATTTTAACTGTGAGCCTTTTTATTCTTAACTTAAAGCAGTGGTGCCCTTTAAGTATATGTGAGTAAGAAATGGCCACAAATTTACAATTTGGCCGCACTGGTGCGTTATATAAATACTGTGCATACTGTGCGTGTTTCGGCTAACTCGCAAGTCATGGCTTTAGGCTTCAGTGACTTCAAGTAAAGGCTAATCCACACTTAAAATTGCTCTAACTATAATTGAAATATTATTATTATATTATATTTAATATTATGCTTATGCATATATATTTTTGTTGTAATAATATTATAAAGCTAATTAAATGAATCCACCTCCTAAACATCACCCAAGCCATTTATGTGCTATTAAAACCTTTTCCAATTAAGGAAACCCAAAGAAAACTTCACCTCTTTTACTTAACTTCCTTGCAAATTGCAAAAATCTAATTAAAATTCAGTACAAACAAAATCCAATCAACCCAAGATCAACTCAAGATCTAATACACTTAGGATATTTCCAACTGCAACTGCGGCGAACACACCTTATATAAACGCCCAGCACTCCCTAAAATCTACAGCTAAACGTTGTTGATTGTCCAACCAAGGTAAAAAAAAAAGGTTTATAAACAAAATAGCTGAAGAAATCCAAGAAAATATTATGCACAAAAGTGCCGGCAAGGAAAGAGTAAAGCGAAAATTACATAATAATTCTTTTTTATGTGTCTGTCCATTCGTTTGCCTTAGCGGCGCTTGCAAAATATATTTTTAGTGTGTTTTTTTTTTTGTTAAGGCAACTTCATGGGTCCGTCTCTGTCTAACGCTGTCTGGCCGTCTCTGTCGCTCGGCTTTTTTATGCTTGAAAAATTGGGACAGCAATTTGCACGCTCTCGGCAGCAGCAACAAAAAGCATTTGGAATATGTTTTTGATTCTAACGGAAGTCGGCTGGCTGTTGGCCGGTCGGCGGTGCTTTTGGCCATTTTAGAGGCTTGGGCGCCGCTGATGACCCATGCTAATTGGCTAATTGCGTTTAATTGCCTCTTTAACATATATTCTAGCTGGGAGCCGGCAATTCGTTAGTTAATTATAATATTTTTCAATTTACTTTTAATGTGTCCAGAGTGAGTCGGCCCATTAGCTTTGCTACCATGTTGTTGGCCAACAAAAGAGGAGGAGACTGTATTATGAAAATTTAAATCTGAAATTAAGTGCGGCAGAAGAATGTGGTATATTTTTAGAAACAAGCAGGAAGTCATCTTACTTTGGGTATGTTAATAATTAAAAGACCTGTCAGGAATCACTCTAGAATATATTTAAGCATGTTCTTTAATTACAAAAATAGATTATAAATTAATGACAATAGTTGATAGAAGACTCTAGCCAGAATTTCAGATGCCTTCGGACTTTATTAGCTGATAATTTAAAAGGTTTTACTTATATATATCTACTATATAATAAAAGAAACACAACGCTAAACCTCTTGGCTAAAACTAAAAACAGTATTTTCACTATTATAACACCGTTTCAGCTCAGTAAAGCCGCCACACAAGGAATGTCATAAATTCCACTCGGATTCCAGCCTGAACTAGAACTTTGAATGGCCGCAGAGAAAGTCTGGCCATAAACACACAGTGCGAGATACTTGGCTGCTTGCAACTCAATTCATGAGATAGTTTTCAGCCTGGGCCGGGGAAGAGATACAGATAGATACTGATACACAAGCCACCGGAGCACTAGCAGCAATTAAAATATTGTGCATGGCAGGAAAACTGTGAACCAAAAGGGCAGCACAACACAACACAACAGCAGTGGCAGCAGCAGCAGCTGATTTATGAGCCACCCCAAAGGACGGCTGAAGGGCAAAGGGATGCAAAACTAAATTTAAAGAGCTTTCCCGCTCGCTTTTCTCCCGCGGCCTCAGTTGTATCTTCCGCCTGCCTGCCAGCTGCGAGCTGCGAGTTGCGAGCTGTAAGCTGCAAATGCGTGTAATTTATGTCGCAGCCAAAAAAAAAATAGATAAATTCCAACCCCAAAGTGGGGAAATAGAGCTATAAATGTAGCTGGCGAAATGTGATACGGAATGATTAATTTGATAGGCCCTGGGGCAAAAAACCAACCATCTTCCGCAGCTGAGCTCTGTGTGGCTTATTAGTTTGCGTATGTATCTCATGGATGCCTGCTCTATAGCCGCTGTTACTGCTGTTTCTGTTGCAGTTACTAGCTCGGACTAGTGCAACACGTTGCATGTCAATGGCCATAATTAAGCATGCGAAAACGAAGCAAATGAAAACAATGCGGGCTAACACCACAAGCCCCTCTTACCAAGCCATCACTCTGTGGCAGAGAGAAAAATGTGGTTATTTTCTAAGATGGCAGAGAGACTATTTTGGCTTAAATTTAAACCAAATGAGAGGTTTTAGATAGCCTTCTTGTATATGAGACCAGGCCTCTGCCGGTATGCGCACAGTATGCATTTAAACTGGCTAAATTTGTGGCTAAATCTAGTCGTTTTTAGAGTTGAATTTTTATTCTAATAAATCCAAAATTTCTTTTTTCAGTGCACCCAGTTTCCATCTGTATCTCTCGCCTTGCCGCACCTCTCCCTGCCACTTTTCCACTGCATTTTGGCGGCAGCTCTGTTGGCCATTTTCATTAATGGTCTGACTGCTGCATTGTGGGGCGCAGCAGCCACCCCGTGTTTTTTTAGCTGCCCCACTCGCCATTGTCTTGCTGCTTGCATTGTTTTGGCTGCATTTTGATTTGAGCCACAGCATCCACAGATATGCCTCCGCTTTTCCCCCCACTTTTTCCGCCCCTCCGACACCCCGGGGCCATCATTATTTCAATGTTCATGGCTCGCTCTCCGTCGCTCTCGCACTCCCCTGCATTCTGTTGTGTTTAGGCAGCACAAGAATTTGCAACCTCGAGTCGAGATCTCTTTCCTCTGTCACTTGGGGCATCAGCATCGCCATGAACCGCCAACGCCCACCCGGCTGAGTCCGCCCCATTATTGCCCCTTGACCTTTATAAGCTGCACTGTTGACCTTATTTGTTGTAGCTACTTTTTCGGGCCCAGCCTTTAAGTGAAGCTGAAACTGAGGAGCTTAAGCCCCGGAAATAAGTTTCGAGTATTTGCCAAAAACGAATGGAAGTCCATAATATACATTTAAATACTTCCACTTGACGGCCTTTTCCCTTTTCCTTCTAGAGCTAATTTTTCACACGCTGTGTCAGCCCAAGAACTCAACCCTTTTCAGGCCAATCATTCAACGAATTTTACATTTTCCCACCAAATCTTTCCTCGCCTGTTCCCTTTCTTTCCCATCTTTATTTTACTTGCTGTTCCCTTCCCTGGTTTTCTTTCCAACTTGTTTAAAATGCGTTTTAATCTAAACGCTGTTAATTTAGTTGTTACGCTTCAGCCGAAGCCAAGCGAAAAATCCAAAATCTAGATAACAGGAAAATCATTTTATAAAGAAAAGTTATATGAGCGCAAAAAAAAAAACACAAAGAGAAAAGTTTCTCCCAAAGAGAAATGGAAAATGCACCTGGGAAAGGGGGAGAATAGGGGGAACTCCTGCTTTGATTGCGTCTTCGGCTTGACATGTGTATGGAACATGTAATGGGAGAATACAGCAGACGAGGGACAAAGAGTTAAAAAACAACAACAAGAAGAGGCGGCCAGGCAATTGTTGCTGTTGTCGAGGCTAGAATTTATTATTTCCGCCAGCTTTGAAACTCCCCTTTTGCTGTTTTCGAAAAGTTGACAAGCCCGGAGGGATGCGGAAAGGTAAAAGGGGCGCCGACCGGGGGACACTCAACAGGTACGCATGCGCAACGCTCTACGTCACG
>VNKC01003646.1:10509-61553 GCA_008042775.1 Drosophila pectinifera
CGCAACGCTCTACGTCACGTCCAACAGTCTGACTTCCAAAAGATGAACTGCAGACAACTATTAAAGAAGCTTGGGTTTAAAGGCGAGTTTGGGGTGATAGTTAACCATTTAAATGTAATTTAAGACAATTAATATATATATTAATTTAAAATATATTATATATATATTAATTTAATTTATATATATAAATATATTCATTTAGTACAATTAATATATATACTCGTTTTGCTATATTTATACCTCTAAAAACTCTAACTTGGGAATTTTAGGAGAGATTTGTATTGCTCTTATCTAGTCATGCACTTAAAGAAATTAAATAATTACAGTTTAAGATTCCTAAACCTTTGATTAAGTTGGGTGGTAAATAATAACCAACTAAAACCATTTCCATTTACCAAATAAATAAATAAAGTTGAACTTTTGTGAATCTTTCGATCCGTATTGTTGCTAGTCAAGCACTTAAAGAATTTAAATAATTACAGGTTAAGGTTCTTAAATTATTGATTAAGTTTGGTGGTAAATAATTAATATACTCGTGTTGCTATATTTATACCTTTAGAAGCTCTAACTTGGGAATTTTAGGAAAAGATTTTAATTTAATTCCTCTTATCTAGTCAAACACTTAAAGAATTCTAATAATTACAGGTAAATGTTCTTAAACTATTAATTAAGTTGGGTGGTAAATAATAATCTTTACATTTACCAAATAAATAAATAAAGTTGAACTTTTGTGTAACTTTCGATCTGTATTGTTGTTAGTTATGGTATTTTAAGAATTTTTAAATAAATAAATAAATGTATAACATTTTGGCAATAGTTCTGTGTTTAAAGCCAACACAGAACTAAAATCTAGTTACTGAGGTTCACGTTACAGAGGCTGCACTGTGCTTGCTGGATCGCCGAGGGTGGCCGCTGAAGGGGAACGCGGCCAAACGCAGCGAAACGCGTTCACTGCGGGCTATGAGATGTGTATATAGTATACTTTTTTCGTGGATGTTTTACTTTAATTTCGGTTTACCTTGTTGCTATTGCCTTTGTTATTGTTGCTGTAGTTTTGTTATCGGCGCAATTCCGCCTTTTGAAATTTGCTGCTCTGCTGAGCCTTTTTTTATTGTTGTTGTTATTGTTTTACACTTGATGAACTCACAGTAAAAGGTACTGCTTAAAAAAAAAACTGCACAAACGCAGACAGGGCGAGAAAGAGCCAGAGAGAACCTGTCTCTCCATCTCGTATTATATAGCATACTATATGTAGTCATGGTCTGGCAGATTCACGCTAACACACTTTGTTTATTAACCAGTCTGCCTACTATTTTTTGCCAAAACTTTAACAGAGATTCTTTAAGTATATTTAGTAAGTGGTATCATTAAGGGTTTCTTAATTTGGTCACTGTAGAAAAATAATTATTGTTTTAAGTCAAGATCCTTGAAATACATTTTTAATTGTAGGTTCAAGAGCTATCATTAAATGAAGAATATTATTATTTATTAAGTAAATTTTATACCTAGTTTCATTAAATTTTTTTCTGTAAAGTACATCCATTACTTTCCATTCAACAAAAACATACACAGGTGTGTTATATAGGTTTCCATCTAATTTGTTTTCTTTTCTTCGAAATAAACACACAATACAAAAATTCTTCTTCTCAAAATCATTTAAACCAGAAATTTAATGACTTTGTTTACGCCGAAGTGCGAAAAATATGCTGAAATGGGAAATTATGGAAAAATTCATAAATTAAGAGCGCCAGATAAATCTGGCAATAATTTATGCGCGCCTTTGATTAATTGAGTTAATAAAGAATCCAATAAATTTGTTGTGGGGGAAGTGGTTCCCTTTAAATTTCAATTTGTGGTTGTGGTTGCTTTAAATAGCACCATGCCCGACTCTTAGATTTTTCAGACACTTTAATGGCTACTTAGGCACTTGAATTGGGCTCCTTATAAATGAAGTAATTTTTCAATGGCCAAACGCTAATTGTACTTTATTTTATATGCACTTTACTTTGGCGGTCTGTCTGTTGGTTTTTCTCCGCGCTTTCGAGGCATTTAAATGATTGCCTAAACGCAAATAAAAGTTGACCAAAAAAAACAAAGAAAGAAAGAAAGAAAAAGAGTGGAAAACCAGTAAAACTATTTCAATGTGTCAAGCCAAAAGCGCTGAAAGGAGAGGGAAAAAGCGGCGAGATGACCAAATATTATGGCCAAATAGTTTCCGGCTTGGGAAAATGCCTAATGAGACTGCTGCGATGAAAGACGATTTCACGATCAGGCCAAAATGCAAAATGGCCCGCACCGGATCACTCTGTCAGTCACTCAATCAGTCACTCAGTCGGTCAGTCAATCAATCTTGCATTTGCTGAGTCTCGCCAAATGGAAATACTTGGCTAAGTAGAGCTGGCCAGAGAGCTGGGTCCAGGCCAAATTGGAATGCCAATCCCGACACGAAGCTCCTTTTAAAATATTTCTCAAATTGTCTTGACAGTTGCAATTGTTACGGTTATTCAATCAAAAAATAAAAAACAAAAAAACTAAAATAGAAGCAGAAACAGAAAGAGGAGAAATTGTTATGATTTCCTCAGCATCTTTGCCTCTTCACCTCTCCGCTCTTGATGCATTTCATTCATTGCACTTAGCCCGGGTGCATGAATAAAACATTCAAGCCAAGTTAACCCATTTCTGCATTTATCTTCGGTTCTCTCTGTCTCTCTCCTCTGGCATTATTTTTTCCCTCTTTTTCGGTCTTTCAGGCGGTCTTTTCAGTCTTTTTCCATGCAATTTTCGCACGAATTGGCCGGGCTATAAATAAATATCACACTTGTCGAGGAAATTCTCTCTGTCTGCTCTCCCACGATTTATGTGGGAGCCATCCCGGGGATATCGCCGGGCCTGTTGGGGGGACCAGAGGGGCAATCAACTCCCCGATGCGTTCCGTGGCCAGCGCCAAATGCACAAAATCAACAGACACATTTATTTTCTTCCTTTGCCCGGTCACCCTTTCTAATGGGGGTCCATCAGTCTCCGCAGAAAGTTACCTGATGCATTTTTTATTGAACTTATTTTGGGTGGAGCGAATCGCTTGAAGCTAAGGGGTTACGATTTTTCTTACTACAGCTTACTGGCCTTTTTTTATGCCTGAGGTTCTTCTCTTTAAGAGATTCAATTTATCTTTTGGCGAGCGTAGTGTTTACTTGACCTCGCTGGCTTTTTATTTTCAAGAAATAAATTGCTACATTTAGGGACATTTTTAAATGATATTAAGTTCTGTCTTTTAACTAAAAAAGATGGCTGTAAAATATTTATTTTATTTTATTCCATATTTAAGCACACAAGTTTTTCTAGGATTGCAAAATATAACTACGTTTAGACACCTTTTTAAGTGATATTAAAAATATTATTGTATTAAAGATTACACAGCAAGACAAAAAAAAAATTACATGTGTGTCTCATATCCTGGTCCGAAATTATGGTTGTTAATAACCTAATAATAATAATAATAATAATAATAATAATCTAGGATTGCAAAATATAACTAAGTTGAGACACCTTTTAAAATGATATTAAAAATATTATTGTTTAAAGTCTACACAGCAAGACAAACAAAATTACAAGTGTGTCTCATAACCTGGTCCAAAATAGTGGTTATTAATAATCTATTGCCAATTTTCTGATTCTGACTACATGTGGAAACTAGTTCTAAACAATGCATGATCCCTTGGCACTTTAAGAAAGTTAAAATTTTATAGATTTCAATTCCAAATGTTCATTCATTTGTTACAAAGAGTATTAAAGTTCTCCTAGACCATTTTAATTTTTCTTTCATGCTTCAGTATTTCTTTATTTTTTTTCGCTTTCCGCGTAATGCAACCTGGGGCAAAGTGGCGTCTGCACTTCTGCAAGGCACCCTCGCCACTTGGGCCCCCTCTTTGTGCCCTACATTGTGGCGTTGACGATTGACGAGCAGATGGAATGAAATTGTGGCCCAATGGCCGACAGCACTCTGGCCATATCCCGGTATCCATACCCATAGCCAAGATGCCAGCGGCGATGATGCGGTGATGAGGCCTGGGATTTCCAACGAAGTGCTATACGAAATTTGGTGTTTCTTTTTTCGCATTTACCGCGGGGAAATGGCTAAGGCTGAAGATTTATATGGGCATCATTTTAAATGGGAACATACGATTGAAATTTGCATTAAACTAAGGAGTTTATGGGGAAGCCAATGAACTTTCTAACAAATGTATTTCAGTGGGAATTTTTCGTAAGGAAACACTCAAGAAGCTCCACATTACTTATTTGGCTACGAAGCCAGATCAACTTTTTCTGTAACTTTTGTCACTTGGAATTCGGCTATATGTATATTTTAGCTTACGCTGCGCCTCAATCTGAACTTGGTGATTTGATACACGATCCCTTATTACGCTCGGAAATTACCTTCAATTACCCTAAACGGCAATTAGCCAACGAACATAAAAAAAAAAACAGTGTAATGCTCCTACTTTGGTCATGGTCTTGTAACTGACATAATAAAGACATTTCAGCGAAGTGACAATCCTTAGGCAAAACGCTCCAAATGACAAGAGATGATGATTATAACATTTGAGGTGGGAGCAGCCCAGAAATCAAGGTTGCATATACATAAGTATGAGTTTCAATTTAAGCTCTTGTGTCGCAAATTATGCATGATAAAATATATTAAGAGATAATAGAGTTTTACGCACAACTTGAACTTTCTATAAAAGCTTCAAGTTGATAAAAGAAATTGTTAAAAATAATATGCAGAAGAAGCAAAGATACTTTAGATCATTTTATTTTTTATGCAAATGTTTGTAAAGTATTATTATTACCTATTATCTGTCGCTAGTTATACATAGCAAGTATGAATTTCAATTTAAGCTCTTGTGTCGCAAATAATGCATGATAAAATATATTAAGAGATAATAGAGTTTTACGAGCAAACTTTTGGCAATTTAAATCGCACAACTTGAACCTTATATAGAAGCTTCAAAGTGGTAAAAGATAAAAAAATTTGCAGAAGAACCAAAGATACATTAGATCATGTTATATTTACTGAAAATGTTTATTAAGTATATATTACTATTATCTGTCGATAGTTAGATTATTAAAAGTCTGTTCACGGTAAAGAAAAAAATCGTTAAGAAATAGATTTCAATTTTGACTCTACATTATAAATCTTTTATCTTTACAAGAGCTACAAATTTACAAAGTTCTTGACAGATAGCTAAACAAAATGGGAACTTAATTCAGAAACCAAAACTTTATTTAACTGCCTGTGACGTAGTTGGTGAGAGTATCTTAACTTATTTTCCATAGGTTAACGGCAGATGAATTGGGTAATAGGCCCCCGCTAAGGTCAACGTAATTTGACTTCTATTCACGCCTGCCAGCGCTCGCCATTGTTGTTGGCCGCAAGCAAAGTTGCTGTCAACACTGCGACTACGACTGCCACTAAAACCTCGAATGCGGTTTGGTATTTTTACCTGGCCGCTGCTCCTCCGACTATCCAATCGAAAGTGAAAACCCGATGCAATGAACTCGGCTCGGGAGGAGGATGGAACTGCGACTCCTACACCACAGGCTGCACGTTGCAATGGGGAAAGCAGCGGCAGCTGCGTTAGAAAAATTCAAATTATGCGACAACGGAGCCAGAGCCAGAGCCAGAGCCAGAGTCAAAGCCATTCAAGTGTGGCCAACAAGAGACAACAATATCAAGTGACAATCAAAGGTAAAGAGGAGAGAAAAAAATTAAATATAAAATAATAATAATAAGCTGCCGCCGGTTGCTTGCTACTTTTCCTCATTACGTTTTATAGGCAGCCATTAAAGCCGCAAAATCTTGGGGACATTTCGTAATGAGGCATCGACGACGGGCTCTGGAAAATGTGAGGGGATTTGGCCAGGTTTGCATGCCCAAGACAAAAGGCTATAAACTTGTTGATTGTCTGTTGCCATGGCAGGCAATACCCTCCCAATCCCAATCACAATCACACAATCCCAGACCCAGACCCGGTCCCAGTGCCAATCATTAAATCACGCCTGACCTTTGCACGCAGTGGCTTTCCGAACGCCCTAATGAATGCTTTAGGCCCGAAAACATAAATACACGAGTATTATAGGGAGCAGAAACAACGAAAGCACAGCGCACAATAATTCTTTGGCTAATTACAGTTTAGGCCAAGTTGGTCCGCGCCGGAGACCTTGCTAGCAGTTTTCTTTAAACAGGCATACAAAAACAATGTTTGCCTTCCGATGTTTACGGTTGAGTTTTCAACGGATCGGCACTGGGCTATTGGGCCATTAAGGTGTATTTGTTTGAGAACGAATGGAGGAAATATTGTGATTGGCGGCTACTCGATAAGGTCAAAGGTGTGCAGGGTGCTGATGGTTGATGGCCAATGCTGATGGCAGAGACCTTCAAGCCAAAGGAAGTGAAACTTACGAGGTGGCAAATTGTGTTCTTGGTAGTAGAGGAAATGTAAAGAACTCTGGGATATGTAAGCAAAGATCGGTAGCAAGTTCATATAAAATCCTGGAATACAAAACAGATGAGCGAAATTATATGCTCATATATACTGTTTTCTTTATTAACTATGGTTACTACAGAGGTAAAAACAAATTTTATAATTCGATTTAGGTTCTCTTGACTTTAAAATTTAAATGTTTTCAGTTTCAAGTCGATTAAAAATATTACGAATTTATTTTATAATATTTATATTAAAAACCCATTAGGCTTTTATTGTTAACTAGAAATTTTTCAATAATTAACATTTTTTAAATTATTAATTTCATATGCCGGCATATTTATTCCTAAATGTAATTTAATAATATTTCCTTAAAAAGCGAAGTTGCTCCTCTATTTTTCCTAGATATTTTAAATCAATTATTATACACATTATATAATTCATATTTCGCCTGGATTACACTTTTTTTTAACAATATTTCGCCCGAGTTAACCTCGTGCAACTTTCAATTCCACTTGATGCCCAGCACTGAAGTCGTTGAAACACTTAATAAGTATTACATGTCCCCCTCTCCATCAAGGCAAGCACCTCCCCCGGGACCGCTTCTTATCAATGCCAAGTGAAGTCTGCTCTCCAATCCCAACCCACACTCGGCCAACAACAAATTCGAACACTTTTCGCACATAAATCACATTGACCTTAAAAAAAAGTATCGAAACAACAACGTTGTCATAACATGGCCAAAACCAAAACCGAAACCAAAGGAGGCACAGTGTCTCCAGGAGGAGGAGGAGGACGGCAGGACGCGGAGCAGGGAGGTGGACAGAGGCTGTCAAGGCTACGTGCCAAACAACAAGGTGACATAAATATCCAGTTGCTCCAAAAAGGAAACTAAACTTTTTTCTTTTTAGCCAAGGCAACATAACAAAGTCCAAACAGAAGGGGAAGGGGTCAGCGTGAGGGGCAAGACGGAGACGCGTTCCAAGCAATGGAAGCATAAAAGAAATACAGACGACCCTCGGAAGTCAGAACCATTCCGAAAGTTACCTTAAAGAAATATCTATACTAACTATATATCTCTAAATATTAAAAAAAAAGGGATCTTCCAAATGAACTCTTTCTCCGTCATTAAAATCCTTATTAATTAATCCTTAATTAATCCAGAATTTCCCCCATATGTTTATTAATTAATTTATAGAAAAAACTAATTTTCTATGTTGTGTAGAAATTGGTACAATTGTACAAAATTATAAAAAAAAAACATCATTAAATACGTTTCTCTTTCGAGTTTTACACTGTTTTTGTTTTTGAGAAATTACCTAGAATATTAGACCCATTTAAAGAGTGATTACTGTACTAACCTGCAGAAGCTGCTGCTGTTGTTGTTGCTGCTGCGTCTGCGGCTGCTGATGCTTCGGTTGCATTGGCCAGACGAGATTGAGATTCCTTGCGGATTTCGGTGGCTGAGGGGGGTGTGGGGAGAGCAGCTGATTAGTCTGTGTTGTTGTTGCTGTATCAAAGTGTATCAAATTGGCGGTGTGACGCCGGGCGGGAAGAGCAGGAGGCGGCGTGGCGCAGAGAGACTCCTCCAAGTCGCTGTCTCCCTCTAGCGAGTGTGAGAGCGAGAGCGAATGCGAGTTCTGCAACTGTTGTTGTTGTTGCTGTTGCTGCTGCTGCTGTGGTTTGACCTCGTTAGTGTGCGTTTTCTTGGGCAATGTCAAGGAATTGTTGTTGCCGTTCCCATTCCCACTCGCATTGTTGTTGTTTAGCGAAAGCGAACGTGCAAAAGAACTTTTGAAATAGCGACAAGGCATCTGGAAATCAAAGTCTAGTTCCGCCAACTGCTGCATATTTGCCTTTTGCATCATTACAATCTCTCGAAAATATAGTATTTACTTATAGATTTGATTTGGTTACTATTTAACGTTTTCTTTTCTATCTCCTCTTGTCTTAAATTTGCATTGTTGATGTTTTCCTTTTGCCTTTGCCCTGTTCCATCCACGTTTCCTTTTTGATTATTGCATTTTTTCACGCACTCACATCCGCAAACGCACTTACACGCACTTAGGCACACACACGCACAAATCAATTCGTTTTTGACACTCGAGCGAATTATTTCCAATAATGGAAACTTCCAACTAATGGAAATCAATTACAATTTCTGCCGGGTTTATTGAAGCGCGCGCAACGCAAACAAAAACGTGATAATTTCATTCATCAGTGTCGATCTTTAAGTACTTCTTTCAATCTTCTTTCGCCTTAACGCTCAGTTAGTGTTATTTTAATTCACGCGCGCAAGCTTGAACACTTTTTTCAAACGCTTTTTCCAACTGTCCGCGATGCCGCTGCGCGTGTGCCTCGGTCGAGTGTTTTTGTTGTTTTGTCGATTAAAAAAAACTTTGCCTTCGAGCCAGTGTGGCCAGCCGCGCTTTATCCCAGTTAGATCTGGCTTTTTTAAGGCCCCAAAACTTCGGAAGCAGTTTTGGCTATTTCTTTCTTACGATTTTTCCCGCTATTTTTGTTGTATTAATAAATTTTTAATAGACAAATAGAATAAAACGCTTTTTACTACATCTATCTTAAAAGTTTTTTATTTCATATATTCCGTCAAAATTTGAGTTATTTTCAATGAAAAGTTGGCAGCGCAAAAAAAGTTTGTTAAAAAGAGGTGGGAAACTTTGCTGAACCAACGTA
This sequence comes from Drosophila pectinifera, assembly GCA_008042775.1. Classification (NCBI taxonomy): domain Eukaryota; kingdom Metazoa; phylum Arthropoda; class Insecta; order Diptera; family Drosophilidae; genus Drosophila; species Drosophila pectinifera. The sequence continues at coordinate 19,686 of VNKC01003646.1, forward strand.
ATCGAACAACGTGAAGTGATCAAAGCCGTAAACTTCTGACGTAAGAAAGTAAAAGGAGGGAAACTTAGCTGGACAACAACTTTACCGAAGAAAGAGAAATTAATTAGAATATCTTTTAAGGACAAAATTTATTAATTATAGTTTAACTAAAAGTATTATTATAAAACAAATAAAATAATTAATTAATTAAACAGATTTTACACTGTTTAAAGGAAGCAGTGCATAAAGTACTTATAAAACAAAGCAGTCCAGCAAGTGGTGCTATTTGATTAAAGCAGTTCAAGAATTAAATGATCGCGTAGATCTATGTAAAATTACTGTAAGTAACATGTAAAAACTTTTAGTGCACTCGTAAACTGAAATTCAAATGCATTTTTTTCAGTGTAATTTTAAATATTTAATTTTAATAAAGATTAATATTTATTTTTGTATTTTTGTGTTCTTGGAAGCTTTTTATATAAACATAATAAATTAATATAGAAACCAGGTTATAAATAAGTTTTTTCAACACCATGTTATTATGTTTCGGTTTTCTACCAGATAACATATTATTAAGGGTATCAAACTTTCGTTTTTGTCAAAACGACTTAAACTTATTACAACACGCTATTATTAGACCTAATACCACTTTGAGTTATCAAAAGTTTTATGCTTTCCCCTTTCCGGGGCGGCATTAGCATTGGGTCCCGGAAAATAATCCCCGAACTAATTCCCGTACTTTATGTGGTATCTTAATTGGGGGAGACAGCTTGCCAATCAATTTGATTGCGCTTCGCTGATGTTTTGGCCCTGTTTATCTGGCTTTGGGGCAAGGATTTTTGGCTTTTATCAGTACCTTTCACGCAGTGTGCACATAACCCCACTGTCACATTAACCGAAGATATAATAACTTATAAATACTATACCCTCAACCTAGACAACCCTCAACCCAAATAAAGGGCTTTGTATTTTACGCTTCCCACCTTACTATATTTATTTATTATTATTATTATTTTTATTTGATTAAAGATTGTTTTTAAATACGATTATAATATTTGGTTATATATTTGAACATTTTATATTATTTGTATAAAGCATATGTATGTTTTAGTTTTCAAATGTAATATTTAACCAGAAATTAGATAAATACATAAAAAAAATTATATTTATACAATATATTTTATATATTTATATATATTTATATTTGTTATTATTCTTATTTATATTTGTTTTTATAAATACTTTTATTTTATTTCTGATTATTAAATATATAACAAAATTAAAATAAGATAAATAATTAAATATTTTAGTTTATGTCACAAGCAAAAAAAATAAAAATGTTTAATTTTTGCTAAATTCTGAAAGCTACATTTTTAACAATCAAAACCACTGTAAGATGACGTATTATGGTTGGCAACGCGGGCCGTCAACTGTTTTTCCTGGCAGGGCTAAAACTGTAAACTAAAACCGCTGAATTAGTTCACCGGAATCACCTAGAATTGCGCATATATATGTATTTTAAATAGAAATAGTATATTCGATTTCTATTTTTACTTGGATACCACTGTTGCCATGTGCGCATGCCCCTGCGACTCTCTGTTACATAAGCCTTATATAACGGGGACGTGGGTGCGAGCGAGACGAGCATATGGCATTCGGCGGGCGCTGTCTTGATTCTAGCCCCCACTCGCTCTGCCCATCCCCTTGCTCCAGCGGTGATAGCAACCACGTGATGCGTTCCACCGGCTGCAGCAATAGAGCGAGCGAGAGCCAGAGAGAGCGTGAGCGGGCAAGAGCACTCGGAGTTGTAAGAGTGGGACGACGGAAAGGGGAGCTCTTGTTTTGATTTTCAATTTATGTTCCAGCTCCCCCGCGCCGCTATGAAAATGATTTAATCTTTTCGAATATAGTTTCAGTTACGCGCTGTTGCTGTGCGTGTCTGTATCGGTAATCGGTTATTGTAATTGGTAATCGGTTGTGACAGAGAGACCCCAAATGTGCGAGCGCAGGGCGAATATCATGGATCTATCCGTTAGAGGTACGTTAAAAACTAAGTGAACTCTCTCCCACTCCCTCTCAAACTCCCACTCTCACTCTCACTGACTCCACTTCATTCAAAACACCGCAAAAAGCAAAAACAAAAGATCGAACACGTGCATTGGTAAGAGTGCAAATTGGTTTTGTTTGCTTTGCCTCTCACTCACACTCCCAGAACTTGAGGACAGGGAGTAAGAGAAAGAGGGCGCTGGGTATGCGTGTGTAGTAGTAAGCTTTTAGCGTTTTTTTTTTGTTTTGCGCGGGCTAAGCCCCCATGTGACAAATTATTTGATTTTGCCTTCTGATTGCTACAAATTGGTTTCTTAACTTTGGTTTTTTTTATTTTTGCTATTAATAAATATGCTTTTCTGTTTGCTATGCGGCGGAGACTTTGGCAAATACCGGTAAATTAGGGAGCGAGAGAGAGGGGGAGAAAGAGAGTGTAGAGTGAGTGCGGTGCTTTCGGCTGACTCTCAATTTAAACAGAACATGAAACAGTGAGGTCCTGATAAGGAAGCCAAAATTAACTTTCATGAAGAGCCGAAAAGTTAAAATAAAATATAGGTTGATTTTAAGATCAAGACAGAAAATATGTCATTAATAAAAGTATTAGTATCATTAAAAAAGATTAATAGTTAAATTATTTATAAGCTTTGATTTAATTAAATCAATCATTAGAGTGATTACTGTTCTGACCACGTAGCGAATGAATTTACACAGCATGCTGTCATTGTTATCCAAGTCCAGATGCCACCTAATTGATATATTGTGGCCGGTACACCGCCTGAAACCTCCGATTTCCAGCCCCCCAGTACACCTTGCCTCTTCACTGAACGACTTTCCCCGAGATAAACCCGTTTAAAGCCGACACACCCTGCGATCACCGGCGATTGATATGAGCAAGACTCCAAAACCTGACCCCATTGGATCTTGGGTCGGCATTTATTGCCTTTGATATCAGACTTATCAAGTGTCCGGGGTAGTTCGATAAAATTCTATAGACCCTTGGCTCTTGGTCCGATTCTGGCATACTTTCCATTTGGTTGCCATGATAGACTGCTGTCCAGAATTGGTGAAATAGAAGCGACGACGTCGTCGTCGCCACAATCACAATCAATTGCACTGTCATCGTCTCGCCGGCTTCGTTACTTCTTATCAGGAGGAAAGGAAAGACGAGGTTACCAGGCGACTATAAATATTTACCCTGATGATATAGTTGGGCCGCATAAAGAATGAGTTGTGGCTGTGTGGCTGGTCTGGCCTTATGACGACTATTATGATTATGATGAAGATGGAGATGAGGCAGAGTCTAGTTTAATTATAAACGTTTACGAAAGGGAGTCTCAATTTACGTTCAGAAAATAGGGCCTGATAAGACCCCCACGACTAATAAAGACCTTTCTTTATTCAGTCAGCTTAGGCAAATAACTTCAGGTGGTGGGAATACTAGATCTTAAGGGAGAAATTATTTACAAGTTTACAAGACTTAAAGCTCTTTACAACATTTTCTACCATGTTTTTTTTCTTTATATTACACAGAAAGATATATTTCTGTCTAGTATTTTTAGTCAAAGGTGTTTATTTGCTCATTCCTTGTGCTTATCTTAACTCTTATAAATTTAAAACTAATGTGAATAAAAATAATATATTGTGAATAATAATAATAATATATATAATAATATGAGTAACAAAATTAATGGGAATACTTTAACTTTCCCATATATTAATATATTATTTTAAATGATGATGAAATTTTATATTAAAAATGATACTTGTTTGAATATAGATTTAGAGAATATATAATTTTCCTTTGATATTTGAATTATTTTGTTTATAATTGCATTCATGCTGAATAAATTGTAATAATAGGAAAGGATCTTTTCTGAATTTTATTTTAGATTTTTTCTTTTTTATGAAAGGCTCTACTTTAGAATGACACTTTTGTATAGTATAAATTTCTCCCAGTGCACCTTTGTATACCCCAAGATTTATGAGTATTTTCTAGCAACTTCTTGCTGATCGACAAAGCTTCTCCGATCAAAAGCTCGTGAGAGCGTAAGCCCCCTCTCCATTCAACACCGACTCTCCCCATCTCTTGTTCTTTTTTTTTTACCGATCGGATCGGATCACATGGTCAGGTCGTCGTCGGGGATTTCGTGCCTGTCCCAGAACCTCCTCGGTTCTCCGAGTTCCATTCACTTCGCTCCGCCAGATAAGATCGCAGCGCACGCTTCGCAGCGTGGAAAATTAGCCAATGCAAAAAGCAAACGATTGACGAATAAATAAACCAAAACATGCAGCTTTTGGGAGGCTGATCCACAAATCACTATCTACCAGTAATCTGCGGCCGAAATCGGGTCGCCAAACACGCGACTAACCTGAATGGAGCCTTGGCACGCGCCCCTCAAAAGTCAAATATAAGACAAACGCGATCGCGTCTGGGCAGCTTTGGAAAATTCCTAGCCAATCTCAATCTGAGTCAGGCGTTTTTTTGGGGTCGTCCAGTCTTGGAAGTGGAAGTGGACTTGGACTGCCGGTGGCGTGATGATAAAAACGTATAGTATAGCCATATATACTATACGTATTCGCATCGAGCATAGAGGCGTGGAGGCGATGCCACGGCATTTGTTTTGAATCGGTCTGGTACAGTCCCCAAAGTGCCATAAAGCGGAATTGCCTCTCTACTTAGATTAGATTCCCCAGACCTTTATTCGGAAGAAAGGGTTTATCAAGTCCGGTGTTCCGTCACCTTTAGTTTATATAGGGTTCATTTTTAATTGGGTGCACAATCCAATCTATAAAGTCTTAGTATTGAGTTTTGGAAACTTGATTTGTTTGGTTATTTCATTTAGAATTTAAATTTCCTATCACCTTTGCTAGCTTACTAGCTTAAAAACTACTATTACTAGCTTCCAGAGTCTTAAGATTCATAAACAAAATATAATTATTAATCACTTCCAATAAGTTCACTAAACCATTTAATAATAAAGAGTTATATGAGTTACTGTTACCCAATCATTATCGGTTCAGAAATAAACTCTGATTTCAGCCCTTTTATATAAATATAAATATTCCTTAGCTGCGATTCCTGGGAATTATGGATACTTAAGCTGAAAAATACAAATAAAATATTCGATAAAGTCAGCAGAAAAGTCTCGGACCTCTTTAGCTTCTCCCACTTCCCTCTTCCCCTCTATCCCGCTGGCCATTACGTCAATTTGCAATAACGAAAACCAGAGAAATCTAAACAAAACTGCAGCGCCATCAAGTGCTGTAATAAGCAGGCCCTCTCGCTTGCACCCGTTGGAACTCATTCAAATTGCGAATGCGAAACGGTGCGAGTAGCAGCCAGAGGGGTGTAGAAAGGGGGTGGCAGAGGCAGACAACGGACAGAGGCTTAAAATGAAATGGGGAGCCGTCGCGTCGCCGCCAACGTCGGCGTCTCTGTCGACGACAAAAATTAATATTATGTCATACACATGTATAGCGGTCTGCGGTGTAATCTGTCACAGTGTGTGTGTATCAGTCTGCCCGTCGCTGATTGTGTGTGTGTGTAACTAGAGCTACACAGAGAGAAAGCTTAAATTGGGATATTAACAGATATATCAGCAAGGCGAAATAGGGATCTCTGTAAGCTTAGTATAGAAGCAATAAGTATTATTTTGTTCTGTAGACCTTCCTTAAAATATTAAATTTAAATTTCCAAGCGATCAAACGATATTGGTATCATACTCAATATTTAATATCGCTGTGAACTTAAAATCAATTTTAATTATGTCGAAATTTAAGCTACATAAGTTTGCATCCTACGAAATCACAACATTTTCAAGAATTTGGGGTGTACGTTATTTTATTGCATTTTATAGGGTTGCATTTTTATTTATTTTAAATATTAATGTATTTCTGTATAACTAATTTAACCTCTAGGCAGCCATAAAAAGTATGCAATGAATTTGCGTGAAAGTATGCAATGATTTGATTTCTGTATAACTAATTTAACCTCTAGGCAGCTATAAAAAGGATGCAATGAATTTGCGTGAAAGTATGCAATGATTCGATTTTAAACAGTTTATTTTGTTTTGTAATTTAAGAATATTTGATTTATTATAAATAATTTAATACATAAATTTATATACATATATTAAATTAAATGCTAAAAAAAACAACATCAGTAAATTCAAATATTATCATATCCATAGTATTAAATGACAATTAAAACCTTTCCGCTTCGGTTTATTTGCTGTGTATATTGTACAAGTGTAAAAGAGAGCGACTGATAGAGATGGGCTTGATAAAGCGATATCAATCTACACGTGTTGAAATACGACAGAAAGAAAAACAAAACACGATCGTTCATTGCCACGCAAATAAAAGCGCCAATTTACATAGAGCGGTGAGCGAAATCAAAAAGAGAGCCTGAGAGAGTCAGAAACATATAGAGAGCCTGGCTTAACACACACACACTTAAACAATTAAACACACATACGTGCACTTACACACAGGCGCTTGAATTAAAAGGCGCCATAGCGGTACTTTTTGCCAGGGCTGCTTCGCATACAAATTGCAGGCAATCAATTTGCAACAGCAGTAATAACCGCACATACAACAATAAATACAATAAAAGCCACCGCAAAACTATAATCAAGAAGAACATTCAATGGAAAAACGTCCAATAAGCCAGAGAGCTTTTATTTATTTATTTTATTGCGTGAGCAGTGTCGGTGTGTGCTTGAGTGCAATAATAAAACTAATTTTATTGTCCATTAAATTTCACACTAAATATAAAATGCAAAAAAATTGGATCAGCGAAAAATGTTAACAATTGTTTGGGGAATTTTTAGATGGCCAAAACCCAATTAACACAAGGCCAAGAGTAGAATTGAGAAAAAATAAATCGAGAGATATGCATGCTCATATATAAAATAATAGATACCACTTTAAAAACTGGTTTTGGCCTAGTGACAAGCTGTAAAACCAATTTAAGGCAGTGGAGCAAGCTTTAATAGTAATCGGTTGCAAATTTTGTATATTAAAAAAATGTTTAATGAGGCTTTAAAATACCTATATAAATATATTACATATTAACTTTCTTATCTGCGACTTAGAGCAATTTTTAAACTTCTAAATATAATTAAAGATTTTTATTTATTGCAATGAAAAAGCAGTTAAGTATTTCACTTATTCGTTTATATGAATATAATATATAGATATATCAATATATTTATTATATTATTAGATATAGATATATAGATATCTTATACATTCTTTTAGAAAAGGAATATTATTTAAAAGCAAAATATATGAATATATGAACGAAACCCCTTTTAAATTAATTTATTAATATAGAATGACAGAACTCCGAATATCTATCTTCTGAAATAGAGAAGTAATTGATATGCGGGTGTCAGATATTCGTGCTGATGACTTTCCATTGCTCTCAGCATAAATGTATCAATTTGAATTTTACTATCACAACACACAGAAACACTGAAATTTAATTGAGAGCATTGTTTTCCCCCACATTAAAAGAAAATGACACTCGCATGCTTAATTAGCGACCACAACAATCAATTATGAGACCCACATAGCCGCAGCATCTCATGCCACTGTGGCGAGCGAAAGAGGTATAAAAGAGAGGAGGAGAGAGAGGGAGCTACCGGCAAAAAATTGAAATTGAAAAGCCAACTTAAATAAGCACGTGGTGGAGTAAGTGCATTGTTGTTGCTGCCTGTTGAACGGAGCTCTCAGTTTGTTTTGAATTGCAGTGCGGCTCAAGTGCGCCGGGTCACTCGCACACACACACACACACACACACGCTTATCACTTGTTTTTGTTGCCTTTTACGGTCTGCTGCCGCCCAGCGGCAAAAGTGTCAACAGATGATGAAAAATGCGCCACTTGAGAGCCGAGATGAAGCTGAAGCTGAAACACAGCTCAACAACGGAAACAAAATTTAGTAGATTCATTTTTGGGTATTCAATTTTATATATTGCATTTTAAGCCTTATGTAAAAAAATATCTGTATTAAATAAATAATATTTAAAGAGATTGACTAGTACGATAATAAATTTACATTCGATTTTGGGGATGATAATATTATTTTAAATGCCTTGAGGTACATTTTAAATTCATAAAAGTTTATGTTATATTTCTTCAATATTTAAATGGGATTTACTAAAGGTTTAATGCCGTAAATATCTTTTTAAATTGATTTTATATATAGAGCAATATAAAGAATTTCTTATTTTTTTAAATATATATTTTTATAGATAATATTAAATTTTCTTGTAATATGTGTTTCCTCCATATGGATATTTCTTAAGCTCTTAAACTATATCTTGGGTTTTCAACTGAATTTTGTGTGTGTGTTTTTTTAAGTGTCCCAATTTTTTGTACTTTTCTTTCCCGTTATTCCATTTGATGTATTGGCAGGAGCAGTGACAGCGAGAAGGGCAGCGAGATTGCTGCAGAGTCCCCAAAGAAGAGTGTGTGTGTGTGTCTGTTTTTGTTTGTGGGAAGAAGAAGGTGAGAGGCGTGTGAAGTTGTGACGCTGACAGTTCCATGGATTTGTTATTTTTCGGTGTAATTTTTTTTGGAAAAACTCATTGTAAGTGACACTTGTCAGGGTAGGAAAGAAGGGGTTGGGGGCTGCGGTATTCAGACACTTTCGGCTGCTCATTTACGCCCCCAACTAGGAATTTGCCGCACAGATCAATCACAAGCCCTAAGCCCATGTCTTACCCCACTCAGCTCCCCCCCAGCCCCCGACCTCACTTCGTATGAAATCCACCCCCACCGGTAAAATGCTGCGTTAATTGACAGTTAGCGCTGTCGCCAATGCTGCCAGCGTCGCCGTCGCCGTTGACGTCGACGTCGTCATCGTTGCCTGACAGTAAATTGAAAAATTGTTGAGATTTCTCAAAATAACGCAAATGTAAAATATCTTAGAAATTACAAACAACGAAAAGCAATCAAGAAAGCAAAACGTACACTGAAATATTTATAAATATATAAAAATACATTTATTAACTTATTATGTTTGCGTTTTAAGTGTGATATTTATAGAGAAAAACTTATTATATAGCCTGTTTGGGTATTAAAAAACTATTTAACTTTGTCGTAAAACAAATATTTGCATAAAATACATAATGCATATAAATAAAAATAATTCAAAATAAATCTTTACTTTCCTCACTGTAAAATTCAGTGTATAGTATTATTCTTTAGATTTCCGCTAGTCCCCGTGGTAATCATATTTCGTAATAGAATATTTTATGTTCAATATTTGGATTTAATGAGGCTCTCATTACACTGATATATAAAATCGCTCATATTTATTCACTGTGCACTTGCCTCTGCTCAGCTTCTAATTCTCTGTCTTTCTCTGATTTCTATTTATTTGTTCTTTGGCTGGGGCAAAAATAAATTCGACTTTTACGAAAATGCTCGGTTCAAGGTGAGCCTATATGAGTGTGTAGTATAAATAATTTATGTGGCCGTAGTTTCTGTACCCCCTCGAACCCCCCTCAGTACACTCTGCCCCCCCCCCCCCCCCCCCCCCCCGTACACGCGCCTTGTCTGCGAACGTCACACGCAAAATTTTAATTGAATTTACATTCCCATCGAAGGCATAGAAGAATAAAGAAATATTCCTATCTGTTTGCCAGTTGATAACACACTGGCCAAGGGGAGAGGGAACGACAACAAAAAAAACTAATTCAATTAACAGTTAGCCAATAAAAACGGAAAACGATTGCCCATTTAACTGGACAAGGGGGTTGGATGGGGGCAGGCGCTGGGAAATGAAATAGTGCACAATAAAGTAGAATTGCTCAATCAAAATGGTTGCCCAGGTAGCATTGTATTCTTTTTATTTTGGCTGGCGTCTAAGGCAAAGCCTTTCCTCCTTTTGCATAGCAGTTCTACCTAGTGTTTTTCGGCATATGAAAGGTATATTCTATTTGTCAGTTATTTGAAAGTAAAAAATATGTAGAAAATATAGACAACCAACTCAGCAATCTGCTTAACTTACTGAATTTTGTTTGTGTATCAGTAACACATTTGTATTTGTATTAAATTATTACTTAAAAATCTTTTCTTGAGCTTCATTAGTATTCAAGTCTGTAAGTTTATGAAATAATTAATAATTAATAGTATATAAATTAAATATAGTATAATATATTTTTTAAAACTAATAAAAAAGAATTTCCTTTAGTATAATATATTAATTAAAATGAATAAAAAAGAATTACCTTTATAAGATCTTAAAATATTTGAAAAATCTCTCTTCATATATTTTAAATCTACTGAAGCAAACCTATTTTAAGTGTTAATTTTTGAGTTTGCCTGATACTAATATACTAAATAAGAAATACTAAATACTAAATATTAAATACTAAATACTAAATAGTAAATACTAAATACTAAATACTAAATACTAAATACTAAATACTACTAAAGACATTTTATTATGTGAATCAAATAGATCAAGTTTCTTTAAAGTATTATTGCGTTTTCCAAATTATTACTCGCATGGCGAACTTGATTTGTTGTGGATAAAACAGACTTTTCATGGGATTATGGGCTTAATAATTAGTCTGGAATTTTTTGTGTGTTAATTAGAGGGTTTCGTGGATTTGAACATGATATATATCGTACTATAAAGGCAGTTCCCGTCCGAAATAAAAATCGATAAAGGTGCTCTCACAAGTTCGAAGGTTTCCTCACGGAGCCCCAAGAAGCAAGTGCGTGAGCTGCCACTTAGGGCATTTCCTGCCACAGTGTTTCCCCCTTTGGACGGCACAAGAAATGAAACTCATGGCTACACATGCACACAGCCGACAGTTTATAAATGATCATGCGTGGGTGTGTGTGTGTTAAGCAGTAGGTCGTTGGGTGGCAGGAGGTTGTGGGTGGCAGGAGGTTGTGGGTGGGCAGTGGGCGGTGGGCGTGCATGCTTTGTTTGCTTTGCTTTTGTTGCTGCCGTCACGTGGTCCCTTCTTCTTCATCATCTATTCTTTTTAAATTATTTTCTTTTTTGTATTTTGGCATTGAAGCTTTTGTGAGTTTGTTGATTTCTTTCATTTCTTCAGCTTGTTTGCATTTCTCGTTATTTCAGTGCAGTTTAAATTATCAATATTGTTGTGGCTGTTAGTTGGAAAAATGTTTGACTTTTCTTCAGGGAGGGGAAGAAGGAAAAACATGGAAGGAGTGCTTAAATGGTCGAGAAAAGTGGGCATGTGGGCCCCACCTCAACGGAAAAATAGATTGAAAAACTCGGAGACTCCGTGACATTTTAGGGCGCTCTATTAATCATATGAAGGATGAGGAGAACTACTCTTTGAAGTCGTTTCGAGTGGCGATGGGTTGATAGATATTACAGATATTTTGGGAAATCTGTTTTTTAGTTATTTGGAATTTTTAAAGGATTTTAGGGGCCCAATATTATAGCTTAAATGAACAAATAAGCATATAAATAAATTAAGGTATTTATTTAAATATTCCTTAAAGCCTCTTCAGCTTAGCATTAATATATGAACTTGTTTAGGAATTGAACTTAAACTTAGTCTACTACCAGAAATTTCTATGCTTGCACTTCTTAGGATATTCCCTTACTTTAGTTAAGTATATAGTATATCTGTATGAATATATATTTATCTTAGGACTTAGGATAAATATGTATTCATACAGATATACTAGATACTTAACCCTATACTCTATGCCATCTGCTACTGTTGACTTCCCCTGCTTTTTCTAACCCTTTTTAACAACAATTGTCAATTCCATCATAATTATTTCTATTCATCAGTCTGTGTACTGATTTATCTAGCGATCTATTCAACCAGAGTTGGATCAAAGTGTGTAAACAGTTCGACAATCATTGCACACACTTAACCCTTTGAAAAAGTGCTAACAAAGGAAAAACTTGAAAAATATTCTCGTAGTTTGGTGTTATTAATTCATTTGCGGGCTGCTAATGAATTGCCCCAGCAGCCGCAGATACATGTGGCATCCGCAGTGCAGTGCAGGCCAGTGTATCTTTGTATCTTTTTTTGGGAGTGTGCTCTGCTGTGGGGACACTTCCACGTTTGCCCAGAGAAATTTTGGATCAACGGAGAAGTAAGAGTGCTAGAGGGCTCCCCCGAGTCCCAGCCAGAAGCTATATCCCCCATGGCTTCCCCTAATCTTCTCGAAAGATCAACAAAGAGCACACGTACTAATTCCGTCATTCATTTGTACGTTAATTTGTACAACTTGTCGTCGTTGCGCCGTCGTCCGTCCTCTGTGTTCGTTCGGTTTCGTTTCGTATAAATGTGCGAGATTTCAAATAGAGCAAAATGTAGTTCAGATCTCTGGGGTATATACACACAGATATACGTGTGTGCAGCTAGCTGATAATGGGTAATCTCCATCCGAGTGTTAGCGTGTGTTAGAGAAGCAAACAGAGGCGGTAGGTATAGGCATGCTCTGCTACAGATCCCACAGATCGCTAAACATGATCTTCGGCGGAGATCTTGTATCTCTGACAGGTCCCTGCTAATGGCCACTAATTAAACGAATTTCGGTTTTTTTTCTCCTTCATTTACGGATCATCGGTTTTCGATTTTCATTGCCTGCACTCTAGAGGGCAGAAAAGTTTAAGTTCTTGAAGTTCTTGTAGTTGATGTATGCCCAAGGCCGGTGGCCGATGGATTTTGATAAGGAACTCGTGTGTACATATAGAATATGAAATTCTTCGGACCGGCTGTTTGCTCGGTGATATGTGCAGCAGTGTCCCGATAAGGTGAGCCATATTTGCCAGCGCTCAACGACGGACAGCCCAAAATCCGAAATCCATTTTTCGCTGCCTGCGACATTTCAGAAATGCCAAAGCAAATAAGTTTTCGGTTAGGTACAGAGCCGCATGGATACATGTGCACTGAGAAAATTTTACAAGTATATAAATAATATTAATATTATTTAAAGTAGTAAATATATACATATATATCTTAATACTTTCATAGAAACGAAATAAAGGATGATTTTTATATTAAATATCAGGCTTAAATTTAGGGTTAATAATTCCCTTTTTAACAAAAGTAGAAAGAGGCGCATGGATACATGTGCACTGAGAAAAGGGTATACATATTTAAATAATATTAATATTATTTAATAAAGTATATATATAGTATATATTTATGTATATATACAAAGGAAATTTATACTTTTATTAAATATCAGTGGTAAATTTAGGGCTAATAATTCCCTTTTTAACAAAAGCTGTTTTTCAAAGCCTAAACCGTTTTTTCTGCCAAGAATTTTATATGATTTGGCTCTAGATTTAATTTATAAAATTTAAGATTATTCTTTAAAAAATTTTGAATTTTTAGGACTCCGAAAAGTGTATTTAAGATATAATATTGTGTGAACGGATTACCAATTGCCAGCTGATATATATTAAAGAGATATATTTTATATATAAAAGATTTATAGAAAATAAATCATGTTTAAATTAAGAAAATGTATTATATTTTTTGCTCTGCATATTGAATATATGTGATATATGCAGCGATATATATAGAGGTGTCCGCCGTTGGTTCCTTGACAGCCTGACGTCTCGTGATGGGCAACATTGTTGGAACTATCTAAACCGGGGAGAGTCATCTTTTCGGTTCGAAATGCGTTCACCCACACCTTCAGATACATTTTCGCTTTGTCTTGCTTGTGTTGCACTCGGAAATGTGTGGGGTGTTGGCTGGTGGACCTTTGGGTCAGACGGGGGCCTTCCGAGGGGGTCAACCCAAAACGCCTCTGCATAATTTATGGGGCTCGAACACGTTTCGGCCGAGGACTCTGTGAATGGGAATGACGTTTCCGCCGCATAGCCACAGAAGCTAGAAGATACAAGCTAGAAGACACATCCATCCATCCGTCCATCCATCTATATTTGGGCGCCGAGGTATTTCTCTATGGCTTTCGGATTTGGATTCGGACTCGGATCTTCTCCTGCCGCCGCTTCCTAGTGCTTCTTCATGTCACATGATGACAGGCGACAGTTTTTCTGTGTTCGTTCTATTTCGTTTCGAAGAAATTAAGTTTCTGGGTTCCTCAACTTCGAGTATATGTTCCCCCGGTTCTGTTCTTCAGCATTTCTGGGCCCTGACTCACCGCCAAAATGGCCAAAATAGTGCCTAATCCCCTTGGCTTAGTGCAGAGTCAAATTCGGCTAAACTAGTCTGATACCAAGCGCTTTGTAGTTGATCAGTTGTTGATCTCGTCGAAGGTTGTCCATTGTAGGAACTCTACTAGTTCATTAGCATCAATAAAGGTCAGCAATTTTGCGATATGAAAGGGCAGGGTTATTGGGAAAGATCTCACTTGTGTTGATTATAAACAATAAATATGGAATAATTTCATAGGAATATAGAAAACATATAAATGTTTCATGGAAATGTATATAATCTTTACAAATTTATTTGTTTAACGTTAAGGCTTAGAAAAGGGACGATTAAATAGGATTAATTAAAATGCTTATTATAATAATTATTATATTATTTCCTTTTAATTATTAATGTGATAAAATGATAAGTTTCAGGGTAATTAATAATTATCTATTGAATAAATATTCTTCCTTATTTAATACCTTGCAACCCAGACTAAATAAAAACGAAAACAATTAAACATAAATACATAAAAAGTACCATAGGAACATAAATTTTTAGAGGAATTATTCAAAATATAAAACAAAGATTATTTAAAGCATCTTTCATTGAAATAACATTAATTCCTATTTTATATTTCCAATTATGCCAATAAAAACTATTTAAGTAGCCGCTATGATGATCTTTCGTATTTTAATTATTTTGTTTACTCGCGGCAATTAATTGAGTGTGAACCTTATCAGCGCAGATACTTTTTGTCCCGTTCTAATCGGAATAAAACATTAGGCCCAACTGTTGCTGGTTGCCACCTGGGATCTGTGTTTTTTATTTATTACTTTTCTTTCCAAGACCAATTTCAAGGCTCTCTAATTGCCCCCCTTTCGTCGGGCCCCTCTGGCCTCCAAAGATTTCAAAAGTGCAAAAAAATCTCGAGTCTCTATGCTCTATTCTCGGTTCTACAATTTCGTGTTTATTTATACAAATTACAGAAGAGAAAAAAAGCAGCAAAAACTACAACAAACTAACAAAAATTTCCACACATTAAAAAGGTTCTCATAGCTATGAAATCAACTCACGTGAGCGCTGCTGCAGTCGACGTCGCTGCTAGAAATAATAATAATAAAAAAAAAAAAACAAATAGCTAAAAAAAAAACTCAACCGAAATAGTGAAAAATAAAGAAACTGGCGGCGAATGGCAGATAAATCAGAGAGGGAGAGCGAAAGGCAGAACCTAAAAACATTGAAATGAACGCTATAGTTGCCGCAGTGCCAAACACAGGCGAAAGAAACAGATACAGATACGGCAATACAGATACAGATACACTGGCAGATACATCTACGGATACTCGTACAAACGCAAACGTCAGCGTTATGGTTTCATTGACGTAATAGCCAAGCAGAGAGCAAAAACAAAAAAAAAATAACAAGACTTTTGCATGAGTAAATTGAAATGAAGCAAAATAAATAAAAATTGACCGGCTAGCGATCTCTCAGATACTCGGATACTTCTAACCGAGAGATACTTGTTCTGAGAGAGAGAGAGCGCGAGCGCGAGAGCCATGTGAACTTTGAGACGCAGTGGAAAATGCCAAAAGTTTCGAGCGAGTGTGAGTGAGAGGCCAAGTGATTAGACGGCAATTAGAGGCATTAGAAAGGGAGGGGGCGATTTAGAGAGCGAGCGAGAGCGGAAAGCAAGCTTTGGCTTGGGTTTAAGCTTAAGCTCTCTAAGCCTATCTCCTTGACTTAAACTTCTAGATGCAATCAAAGCATTGTAACTCGATTAATTCATTGAAATATTGAAATACATTATATTTATAGGTATTTGTTAGTTACATTGCTAAAACAGGCTGGGAATTATAAGCACATAGCATAATTTAAAGTAATTTATAATTCAGAAGGACTTCCTTTAATTGTACTGACCCTGAATTAATCAATTTCAGCTTAAATTAAGTCATATGCTTCTGCTTCTTAAATGGTTTTAGCGATATTATTTATAATTTATATTATAATTATTTATTAGGCCTTACCAAAGTTGCAATCTAATGAGGGATTGTTTTATAAATATTTGAATATTAAGCCCTTCCAATATTAATTTTTTGAGTTGCGCGCGCCGTTTGCCAAAAATAAAAATCCCAACACGCGGGAGAGAAGCCGCCGTGAGAGAGCCAGCGTGAGAGAGCGGTGTGGAATATGAGCGTGCTACGTATCTGTGTATCTGTGTATCTGTGAGTTCGCCCTTAGCCGCTCTCTATCGCTCGCACGCTCTCGCTCTCTTGCGGGCGGCGTGTTCCTACACTTTGCAAGCGTGTGCCAGTCAGAAGTTAGTTGAACATTCAGCGCCACAAAAGCCACGCTAAAAACATAACAACTAAAAAATCGAAATTCATAAAAAAATTAATTTTGTTAAAACCCAAAAATTGGCCATATTATTCGAGCAATAAAAGAAAAAACAAACCGAAGCTAATATAATGAAAGCTTTACCGGGGGCTAAAGTTCAAAGAAGACCAACCGAAAAGCACGTGTCACTGCCGAGCAGTTAAAAAAAAAAAATCCAAGCAAAGTGTAAAATAAATGTGGAACTCTTAAATAAAAATCACAAAAATTAGCGCGTGTTTCTAGGTTTGTCTGCGTGGAAACATATAAATATATAAATATTTTTGTGGGTATATGTGTGTGCTTGTGCGAGTGTGTGCGTGAGTGTAATGTTCAAGTTTTCATAGTGTTCATAGTGCAAAAAGCAGTGTAAAACAAACAGAAACAACAATCAGCTGACTTGCGCGCACTCTCTCTATCTGTCTCTCCTTTACGAGCTCTCTCTCTCTCCTGCACTCTCCAGTCTCCACTCTTCAGCACTCGTCCTCTCGCTCTGGCGGAAAGTGCACCGCCGAGTGCAGCGGTGAATAAGAAAGACAGCTTCGGTCGTGTAGAGTTGGCCCCACTTCCGCATCCTCCTTCTTTCGGCGACCTTTCGAACTTCGAATTCGGCATTGGTATTGGTATTGGTGCGACGACGGGTACTTGGTATAGGCGCTTGTCACATGCGCGCTACGTCGACAGCGACGCCGGCAGCGGTGGGACACGAAGACACGACGACACCCACACACGAACCGAGCCGAGCCGAGGCGAGCCGAGCGGCGCAGTCATGGTTTTTACAGTAAAAACAGCAGCGGCGGCAGCGAGTCACACGTCGAGCGTCGTTCGTTGAGATACAAACGCACGGATACGCGCGGATACTAGAGCAACGCACCGCATAGACCTTCTCCTCTCCAGAAAGCAGAAAGGATACCAAATAAATTCAATACAACAGATACCGCAGAAAGTAACAGTAAATGAAATACAAAATTTACATAAATCACAAAAGTTCAATTGCAACATAAAATATAAAGAATATATTCAGATAATGTGTGATTTTGTGTGTGTGTTGTTGTTCTGATTCCGATTCCGAATCCGTTTCTGTTGTCAACATTTTTCATCGATTTTCCCTGTCGGGCGCTTGTCGTTTTTTCGCGAACACTCTCCCTCTCTCTTCCCGTCGCAACTCGCCGTCTCGCTCGCTCTCTCTCTCTCTCTCTCTCTCTCGCTCGCATCCTGTCGTTCGTGTGTGAGTGTGTGTGTGTGCGCTACGCGTGTGTGATCGCCACCCACACCGCTCACCTATACCTACACCTATACCAACACCTGTGTACCGTAATTCTCCAAAAGCTACTGCTGCTGCAGCAGCTTCCTCTTCCTCTTCACCGCCAGCTATCTGCCATCTCTGTCGCACGCCGGGCGACGAAACGAAAAAAGAACTATTGCAAATGCCATATTAGTGCTTTATAACTGTACAATAAGAGATATATCACAAACACACGCCCACACCCACAAAGATATATATACCAAATATATATATATGTATATATAGCGACGAAAGCAAAGGAGAACTTTACCCAAAAAGCAATTGATTTTATTTTTAGTGCCGCCAGAAAAATAGAAAAAAAGCCTAACAACAAAATTTCAGCAGCGTTTCGGCGGCAGCAGCGTTAAACGTTTTTCAAACTGAAAACTGTCAACAAAATAAAACCGAACAAAAAGGAACGAAAGGAACGGAAAGAGGAAAATAGCAAATAGAAAATAGAAAAGCCACAGAGAGCCAGATAAATGCAGCAACTAGAGGAACGCAAACTAAACTAAACGCATTCGGCATTTGCACCAGCAGCAGCAGGAAAGACGCTATAAAAATAGCTTAATTAGCCAAGGAAACAACAAACTCAGTTACAAATAAAAATAACACAAAAAACCAACTAAAAAGTAACCAAAAAGTCAGCGAAACCTTTGAAACAAAAAAAGATAGAAACGTACTTTTAACATAACTCAACATAGAAAGAGAGCCCAGCTAACACATACATGAATTAGTTTTTAAAGCAACCCAAAAAATTCTTGTTGTACTCGCAAACGTTGTTGTTAAAACTCAAAAAATACAAATAACATAAACACTAAGTTGGAGCAGAAGCGTTTAAGAATTGTTGAATGAATTCGCGGTGCCTTTATTTATAGCAAGCATAACAAATCCAACAGAGAAGTAATAATATACATACATACATATATAAATACAAATATATATCTATATACAGCTCTATATATAAATATCTATGTAAAAGTCTATAGAGAAGATCGTATATATATAGACAAAGCAATAAAACGTAACGGGAACGTGCAATATTTTCAAAGGTTTAATTAAATTAATTTCAATTGTGATTCAAATAAAATAACAAAAACAAACAAAACGAAGAAACAAAATAACTAAGCAAAGCAACCAAATCAAAATAACCATAAAAAAAGTGAGAACAACACAAAGATTCGTTCGTTATAACTAAATAATTGATTAATTGTTATTGTTGTGAGATAAATTATCATTAAAATTATTATTGCCACTCACCAGCAATTATTATTGCTGCCATTGTGAAAACGCACTCAAACAATAAAAATAATAAGGAAGAAAACAGCGAAATAACTAGAACTAGAAAAAGCAACAGCAAACTGCAGGCCCACAAAAAACCCGCAACGAGACACTTTTTGTTCGTGTATAATCACAAAATTTCGGAAATTTTTATGAAAAAATGAGCGACAGGGAGCGATCGTCCCCAACACTGATCGAAACTGGTTTAAAAAACTTAATTGGCGGCCGTGATGGTAACTATCCACTGATCAGCGGCATTAATGGTGAGTTCAAAGGCACAAACCATAACCAAATCCAAACAAATAGGTCTATAATAATAGTACTTGAAACTGCAGGGCTGCAATTAAATCATACTCCAAAATAGTGACTAATAAAATAACCATTACCCGCAAGTGCCGGCAATCTGTGCCCACTTGAAAGCCCCCAAAAAAATACCCAGAAGCTTCCCAGAGACGCAAAGTCATAAAATACGAATTATATTTTGATTGGGTCATCGCACGTCCGGAAATGTATGCAAAATAAGCGGGGGAATTGGGGGAAGTTTTTGGGGGCGATTTAAAGCATGAACATCAGCAGGGGATTTAGACACGTTCCCCACCAGACCCAAATCCAAATTAATGGCACAATAATGTTTAAAGGAAAACCAAACATTTTTCATTTCTTGCCGGGCATAAATCAATTTGAGGCGGAGGTGGGCCGCCTTTCTGGGGGATGACCCAATCGCAGAGCCGCTTTAGTAGTTTATAGTTGAAGTAATAGCCATAGCCAGTAACTATCCCTCGCATCAAATCGGAATTGATAAGGCTATTAACCCACAAGCGGCTGAGGGGGGAACTCGCGCCGAGGGTTGTCGCAAGGTTAAAGTGTACGAGAGCACGGTCAGCCAAGTGTCGCCTGTACTCGTCGTAGTTGCGGGGTCATTGAAGTCCGTTGAACGTGGACTGACCCCCCCCTTCCAGATCCGCCACGATTAACCCACCGGACACCGTTATCAGTGCCTTAACCCATTGGGCTATCTGGGGCAGCAATCGATTTGCTTGAAAAAAATAATTAGCTTTAAGTGTCTGTACGGAAGTTTTTGGGTTAAACAAAATTATAGTTACTGCTGGTGGAAATTCTGGGTGTGTGTATGATGGAATTTTTTATGGGGGATGATTGCTTTATATATTAAGGGTACTATTTATATTTTATGATTTTTATAGTTATTTTTAAAGGTTTTTAAGTACAGATAATTATTAGAGATTTTAGCACGAAATTGTGATTATAAAACAGCCATACAACAATAAAAGAATTTTCGAGTCGGAGTATGAGACATACGTATTTCAAGGATTAGCTTAGAATAAAATTTTAAATAAATTACCCAGTATAAAATTCTTTATTTAATAACTACTACTTATATACAGATTATACAGATTATTCATACAGAGATTTTAACACGAAATTGTGATTATAACACAAACAATTAAAAAAAATGCATGTTGGAAAATTGTTAAATATACTTAGAATATAATTTTAACTAAAAAAAAAAGTGATTTATTCTTTGAACATCTATTATATTCAGATCTACAGATAAGACACTTTGAAAAATGGTTAAAAATACTTGGAATACAATTGAAACTAAAAAAAAACAGTGATTTATTCTTTAAACTTCTATTTATCTTCACTTTCTTTATTCTTGGGATAATTGTTTTCCTTAAAAACTATTTTTCTTAAGAAAAATCTGTGCAGAATCCTTTTGATTCTAGCGAAAGCCATTTATTTATCAACTCAAGGCTGTCATTTATCTTACTTTGCTGCAATTGTTATCCACTTTTCATTGCATTTCAATTGCAATTTCTTTTTCCAACCAATTACACAGCAATTTTACTATGCCGTCGTGCTGGCTGCTTCTCCGCATCCCCCCCTCGCCAAGCCAGAACCACAAAACCCTTTTAAATCTGTTGCAAGACATTTGCATAAGAAGAGAATTGGTCTTGACCAGCATATGGCTTCAAAAACCATCTCTGGGAAGAAAGAATTCAATTCAATTTAATTCTCTTATTTTTCTCGTTTTTTTTTGTTTTTTTTTTGCAATTTTTGTGCTGTTGCATTTTCTGCTGGTTTCCCATCAGCCCCGCCCACCGAGAAACGCCCACTTGGCCTGCGGCAACGTAACCAGAAATCAATAGCATAAAAGCAGAACGAGAAAATGCCATTAAAAAGTGTCATAATCGGTCAGCATAATGAAAAGCATTCTACGAGTATGGGCCCAAGTTTTCCCCGATTTTCCCCTCACCGTCACGTTTTCCATTTCATATGGCTCTCAGGTCGTCTCCATAAATCAATAAGCGGAAACCCGAGGCTCACTCAGTTTTGGGCAGCCAACCTTCTCCTCCCTTCTAGCCAAAAGTTTCTATTTCCATTTATAATTTATTGTAGCATAATTTTCGAGGCAGTTTTTTTTTAGTAGTTATTTTTTCCGTAGTTCTTATCAAGCCTGCGGTGTAGTGTGTTAACAAGCATTTGATTACCGCATTAAAAAAAAAACAAGAAAGAACAGTTTATAAAACACACTAGTTAAATATGGCAGAATGAGCATCGGGGGAGGGGAAAGAGGCAGGAACGGGCTGATAAGCTGCAGATAGCCAGGGGCAAGTGTGAAGAGCGCTGGTTACACAGCAACACAAATTTATATTATATTAAATATATTATATATTTAAGTAATCTAAAGAGTAACTCTTAGTAGAAAGGTATCAAAAAGTTACACAGTTTATTTAGAAAAAAATATACATGAGGGCTTCACAAATATCTCAGTATTTATGAGTTCTGAAATATATATTATTCTTGCAGTGTAAAGGGTAAATAGTGAGTGCACCTAGTGATAAGCCAAACTAAGCAAGAGAATCTTACATGAACCGAGTGGCGAAGGGGCGGAGATAAGATTACTGGACTTTGGGTGGCCAGGAGTCGTTCTCGTCTGGCACAAATCACTCGGCTGCCCACATAAATTCTTCGAGTGTAACACACTAATAAAAAAACTAAAACCAACAGCTGCGTGTGCCGTCGCCGTCTGGGGCAAAGCTCAAAAGTTGGTTTACTTCCCTTTGATAAGCAACGCGTTTGATTTGTATCTAGCGGATGAGTGGCGATCCAAATCAAGGACGGTTCTGAGAGAATTTATATAGCGGATACCAGTTGGATCCAAGACTTATTGAAAGCTAGTTTTCTGCTTTATTTATGGAGGTGTATCCCTACATGATATCATAGAAACAAACAGATATTTTAAATGACAAATCAATGGGTCAATCTAATGCATGATTTAGTTAAGGGATCAGAAGAACTTAAGTACTATAAAGAGATATTTAAGGTGTGACTTTAAGTTTGATCCTACACCAATTTGTAAACTTTTTAATAATATAATTAAATTTAAAATTAAAAGGACTCAAGTACAGACAGATTAAAGTACCCATCTTAAGTGTAATATACCTTCCCTGCCTTTGCTGTTTATCTTATTTAAATTGCCAACGAAATGCATTCAGTTAATGACTTTAAACAGCAGCCTAATTGATTGTCATCACCTTGTTTCGTTCAATTGAATTATGAATCGAAATGAATGCATTATTTCAAGTGGAATTTAAAATGCTATCTGGAAACGCCATCTGCCTGGCCCGGTAATCGCACTGTCTTTGCCGGGACTGATGGGCAATTATATTTTATTCGACTTGCATGTCAATGTTGCATAAAACGAAGCGCCGGCAATTGACATAAATAAATGACAGGTGGAATTGTTGTTTGACCGAGTAAACAAGTGGCAGGGATTGACTATCGCCTTTCCTAGCATTTCCATGCCTTCATTATTGATTGCAAATTAGCAGCAAATCATTAATCTAGCCTTTTTTTCAATGACATAATCCGCAAAAAGGCAGTGTGTGGCGTCAATTGATTGCTAATGTGAGTCTATATTTATATAGTCGCCTGCAATCAGTGATAACCTGGTTCTTAATGATTGTCACCGCCACCCTTGAAGGTAGAGAGATTATAAACCAGCCAAGTGCGAACAGAACTTTGGCTGGAAATCCGGCCTGATTTTGCCTGCATTTTTGTCTATAGAAAAGTTAGACAAACTCATTGATTCATTGACTTGGCTTTATGCAATTAAAAGTTTTAATTGAAAAACCTGCCTCGCAAGAGTCTCAAGACAAAATAACATTCCTGGCAGTTTGCTTTTTTCATTTTTAATTAAGCGAAATGTGTGAAAAGCTGGTACTAGAAAATATCAAACAAAAGTGGCTACAAAGTGTGAAAAATATTTTCATAAATATGCAAAGGGGCGGAAAGTGCAGCCGAGGGGCGGGAGGAAATCTTAAACTGAGCAGAGAAAAATGCTGGCGTGTGAATTTGTCATGCCGAGAGCAGCTGGTGGTAATTTTTTGTGTGGCTCACACAAATTGCGGTCAAACAATATGTTTGTTGCCAGTCTATTTTCGAGGAGATCGCGATGCGTATCAAGAGTCTATATAGCTGCAGCTCTATCTATAGAGGATATATCCTTCGACTAAGTGGGCCAGCTTAAAGTGTGAGTCGAGTGTAGAGAAAATGTTTAATCAATTTTCGCTGACTTGCTGCTTAAAAAAAAGAACAAATATGTGCGAAATTATTTGCTGGCATTTGGCCATGCCAACCTTTATGTATGCCCCGGACCCGGACCCGGTCCCGCTCCCCGTCCGCTTTTGGGTGTGGGTATCATCCGCAGCAAGGACGTTGTCGGCAACGTTTTGTACCTGGCAAAGGCAACAATTCAAAACAGAAAAAAAGGAATACGGCAGGGAAAAAAGGAATCAAATTAAGGTTAAATACCACAAAGCGAGCACACACACACACACACACTCGCCAGCGACTTAAATCCGAAACTAACACACGGACAACTAGTCGTATACGTATCCTCTTGGCGGCGCCCGAAAGCAGGCAACACTTTTTGGCATTTGCCGCCCGCTGACTTCGCTTCAATTTTTCGCTGCGTTCCAATGCACCGGAAAAAACTATGATTCTACAGGACAATATAATAAAAATATTCTACACAGTTCATTCTTTGCTAAATAAAAGAATTTTATTAGCTTTATAAATATAATTAAGGCTATGTTAGAGTAAGAGTTGGAATTGAATGAGTTATTATTAAATTAAAGCAATGTATTAAGAGTGAGAAATGAAATTAAAGGAGTTAATATTTTAATGTATAAATGTATTTATGTATATAATATTTTTAGATTTATTAAACAAAGTTTAAATAACACTCTTATGGTAAATGTATATATAATATTTTTACATTTATTTAGCAAATGTCAAATAATAATGTCCTGGTAAATGTAATAATAACAAAGGCGTGTGGCATATTTTTTAATGGAAAATATTTTAAATCAGTTTAGAGTCAATTAATTGATTTTATAAATATTTTAAAAACCAAATATATATATTCGTTTACCTAGCTGTTAATTAAAAAACTTAAAATAATACTGTCTTGGTAAATGTAATAATAACAAATTCGAATGACATATTTTTAAAGGGAAAATATTTTAAATAAGTCTAGAGTCCATATATTGATTTTATAAATATTTTAATAACAAAATATATATTTCTTTGTATTGCTGTTTTAAAGATCTTGCAATCTAAATATGTTTTCTTTATATTTATAAATTTATGAACATTCCTCAATAAATTTATATCTTAAACTTCCCTTTATAAAAAACAATTTGCAATACTTTTTCTTTATAATTAAAATCTGAGCAGATTTTTTTCTGTGCTATTAAAGTTGCTCGTAGGCGTTGCCACCGGAATTTCTGTTGGCAAAATGATGGACAACAACAAGAGCAAGAGTGGCACACAAAACAAACTGGCAGGAAGTTGGAAAACAGTCACGAAACCCAAACGGCTGAATTGAGCACTAAAAATAACAATAGCAACACACAAACACACCCGCACACACACACACACACACACATCATAGGGGAGCGCACTAAGTCAGTCACAATTCGTGCAACATTAATAACAAAATCCATAAATGAAATAATGTTTGCCCCGATGACGTCAAAAAAGGAAAAGGAAGCGCGAAGGAGAACTCGAATGGGAAATAGAAATGGCAACAGAAATAAAAGTATGGAAAAAAAACGAGGAGGAAACGCAAAGTTCGCAAAGTGCCTAAAAATCGACAAAATACAGGGGAGGGATAGCCACAGTAACATCCCACCCGCGGATATATATATTTGTTGTTTTTTTTTTCCCTATACTCCGCGGCACACAAAAGACACACAGACCCACATCGAGTTGGTTGTAGATCCCCGGCCCCCCTGGTCGAGATTTCTACTGTGGAATGTCCTGTCGTCCTTTAGTCCTGCGTTGAACATGTGTTGGTTGTAAACAGGAAGCAGCAAAGGCAGCAGAAGCCCCAGCCGAAGCAGCTGGGGCCTCAAAGATACTCGTATACCCGGTCCGAAGAATGTTTTGCCCCTCGAATGTATGTAGTTCCTCCCTCTCAACCCCTCCCCTTGTAGCTGCTGCCACCTCTGCTTGCTTTTAGCCAGGCGTAGCATGTTGCAAATGTCAAAGTAGCAAACCCGGAAATTCGAAGGACATGTTCGAAATACGACGCCCACACGCTCAGCGGGTGGAAACGAGAGAGAGAGAGTGAAATTACAGCCAAAAACCAGAGAGAGAGTGAAATTACAGCCAAAGAGAGCGCAGAGAGTCTCGGAGAGAGGAATTTAGGGGGAGAAAAGTCTCCAAAGAGCGGCAAACATGCGCGAAATCTCTATTAAACTCTCTCTCTCTCTCTCCCAACGAGTTTCACTTACGTTTTTGTTTTCATTTTGTATGTAATTGTTATTGTCTCCTATGAGCCGGTAATGCTAGGCTCTCTCTCGCTTTTGGCCTGCTTTCTGCCCCCCACCAGCCCCGCACTGTGTTGGTAAATGTAAGCCAAACTAAAGCATCTTAAGCCAAGTTAGCGTCTCTCAGGTTTCGCTTGCTGTTTTAACTAACACTAAGAAAACAGAAAAACCAGAAAAGAGCTTTGCCTTTAGGCCACGAAAATCCCCTCTGCTCTGGCTTTTATATTTTCGCCTGTCCCTGGCCGAAAGCGTGCTTAAAATGTTGATTAGTTGAACTCAATCACGAGTTTCAGTTTAACAACTAGCTCGAAAAATTATGCATAAATAAATAAAGAGCTATTGTGTAAACAAAGTTGGTCATTTAGCGTTTAATAAACTGAGACACGAGGCTGGATTTCAGCGCTATGATGAAATTGCAGACACACCGGGCGTATACGTAATATTTAATATTTATTTAATATCTAGGGAATTAAGAGCAAAAAAGGTCTGAGCCCGCCCTTAGTTACAAGAGCTAGCCCTTGGCATATTACTTATAATATAACCCCGACACTTCAAGGTCGCAGCGCAAAACTAATCGCGATTTGAAATCAATCATACGCACTGTTGTGCGCTTTGCGCTTGACATTTGACAAATTACCCTCGAAAAGATCGCCTATATGTATGCATCGCTCTATCAAAAGCATTTAAAATTTATTTCTATTTTTCCCAGCATTTCCCTAATCAGCTCCCACTGCGGGTCAACAAAAATCACACATTTACCTCAGCTTTTCCTCTAGCATAATCAGCTTTTTTTGCTTTTTTCCACTCTGCTGACGTAGTTAGCTCGCCGATCATGTGCTGAATGATGAGCACTAGCACAGCAGAGGCCAGAAAAAAAGGCTTAGGGAAGAATGAAAGCAGGAACGAAGAAGAAGGCCTGAAAAATGATTTCAAATAAACATTCTGAACTAAGGAAAATAGTAAACATTTTCGTTTCCCAGTGCTAAAATGATTCGCTTTTGAAAGAAGAAAATCTCAAAGAGAGAAACTAAAATTAGCCAAAGAAATAAATGAAAATTGCAGCAACAAGTAATTGCAATTTGGAGCGTCTTGGCAGACAACCGCCCGCCTCCCTCCTCCCATTTCCCCTTTTCCTCCTTCAAACAAAAAAAAAAACAACATCCATTAGCTTAATTTACCTTTTAAAATTGTTTTCATTCTCCACATATTTTTTTCTACATTCGTTCGTTTTATTTTTAATTGCACGAACATATTTTTGGAAAATTCTCTTGGCTACATAGAATGTGTGTGTGCTTTGCTCTTTCAATTAGCATTTCTTTTTTGGGGGCTGCTGACGTAATTATCAATTGTTTCCAGATAACTATAATTACGTTTTCGGCTCTTAAATTTTGGGTTTTAATTTTGCACCATAAATTGACACGTTTTCTTAAATAATTTTGCAAAATTCCTTAATAGTGCAGTTGACCTTAATTTGTGACAAAATCAAATAAAAGAAATGCCCAAAAATGAAGTATTAAACACAGGAAATTGATCGATACCCATGTGGTTTTTATTTCATTCTTTTTTATGGCTCATTAGGTGCGTTAACTTTTAGCTGAAACAGCAGTGGCAACAAAAACATAATAATCCTTATCACCTTGGTGTGAAATTGCATTTTTATTGACGCTTTTATAACTGGCTACGTTGAGTATTCTACGAATTACTTAAGAGCTCTTCATGTTTGTATATATATATATATATATATATAGATACAGCCAATAGCCCTCTTATATCTTAACAGCGACTGCCTTGAACATTCTTAGATAGGCATTAACTTGATATGAATGGACTTCCTGATGAGTTGAGCTGAAGTCAAAAAAATTGCTATAGATTCCATAATATGATATTATATTGGTCTGATATAATTTGTGGCTCCGTTTTCCTTATCTTGCCCCCTTTTAAAGACACACACATCGATCTTTATAATCCCACTCACTCGAATTGAAATTTTATTTGTTTTATTTGTTCCTTGGCTCATTTGTCATAGAGACTTCTTTTGTCAGCGGCTTTTGTTGCACAAACAATGCGTATTCCCTTGGATATTGACAGTCTGTAGATATATGTACCTACGCC
The DNA here is from genome assembly GCA_008042775.1 of Drosophila pectinifera. Classification (NCBI taxonomy): domain Eukaryota; kingdom Metazoa; phylum Arthropoda; class Insecta; order Diptera; family Drosophilidae; genus Drosophila; species Drosophila pectinifera. Next base: position 47,753 of record VNKC01003646.1, read on the forward strand.
TGACTTATCAGTAAATGTTTACGATAAATCAAAGCGCAGGAAGTGCAATTATTATCGGACTTTCAAGCCAAATTCACAGACATTTGGGGAAAAATACTGGGACCAGAGGGGACGGGCAGGGAGATATTATAAATAATTTAGCCTTTAGCTTGCAGTTTATTTTTCAATTAGGGCGATTTGTGTATAACACGATACCGTAAACAAAGGATTATGGGACTTTTGGCATAACAAAAAATTAAATGAGAACAAAGGAAGGATTAAAAAAATATACATAAAACAAGAATGAAAAATCGAACTGGTGATTTACTATTAAAATAGCTTACTGTTAATTAAAAGGCGTTTAAATTTCTGCTAAAAACCCTATATATATTTTTATTTATAGCTCATTTTGGTAATAATTATTTATTCTCAACTTAAAAGGTTAAAAAATTCCATAGATCTCTGTAATTTTCCTCAAACCAGCACGAATCCCTGACCACAATTGGTATATGTCTGGGTATCCAGTCCCAATCATTGCTGACTTGCTCTACTTTTGATCCTTCATTCAAGTTTTCAATAAAAAATGCGGCAGACCGAGGGGAGGGGGCATAAGGAATTGATTAGTTTATAACGAAGGCAAATTGAGCTTTAATTTGTTTTGAGTGGCTCCGGGTAACTCTGCCCCCTATGTGCGTGACCAGAGCCGTCATTGTCTGCGTGTGTTTATGTCGCTTACTTTGTATATAAGGTCGGTCATATTCCGGGGATATAAAAGGGGTAGTAAATATGGTCAAGCTGTCGCTGACTCAAGTCAGAGCAACAATTTGTTGGCCATTAAGGTAAAGACTGCCCGGGGGGGTGTCAGCCGAGACATGCGTTAGGGGACGTCGATTAATAATTTAAAATGCCACACAGATATGTGGAACACAGTGATGGGCGACGTCTACGTCAAATATTGTCTAGACAATGACCAAAAATGCTGAAAAATATTTTAAAATAAAAAATAGTTTCGATTTTTCGGTATAAGGAAATCTTAATTCATTAAAATGTTATCTATATATTATATTTAATTTATTTCTCCCACTTATCTGGAAAATTAACATATATTTCCAAGGAAATATTTATTTTAAGTTTCTAGTCAATTTTTAAACAGAAAATTAAGAATGTGTTCCAATTTTAGCTTAAAAGCAAGAATAGGGAACTTTAAAATGAACCTATTTCAAAGGAATCATTATTTATTTTAAACTTCTAGACCATATTTTTACAGAAAATGAAGAATATACTCCAATTTTACCATAAAACGAGTATAGAATACCTTTAAATGACCTATATATGTTATTTACATATTAATTTCGATATATTACTGCCACTTATATCATAAATAAACATTTATTTCCAAGAAACCATTATTTATTTTAAGCTTTTAGTCCATTTTTGAACAGAAAATTAAGAATATGCTCCAATTTTACCTTAAAAACGAACATAGATAACCTTTGTTATTTAAACATTAATTTCCATTTATCTCTGCCGCTTATTTAAAAAATGTTAACTTAACTTAAAAACAAGTATAGAGAATCTTTAACTCCATAATAATAGCATAATAATTTCTACATAAATTCACAAATAAACATTAATTTTTCAGAAACCATTATTTATTTTAAACTTGTAATCAAATTTTGAACAGAAAATTAATTATATGTTCTAATTTTACCTTAGAAAACCTTTAAATGGCCTGTATATGTTGTTTACATATTTATTTCCATTAATCTCTGCCATAGATTTCATAAATAAACATTTATTTTGCAAGAACCATTATTTAGTTTAAACTTGTAGTCAAATTTTGAACAGACAATTAATTAAATGTTCCAATTTTACCTTAAAAACAAGCATAGAATTTAAATGACCTGTATATGTTGTTTACATATTAAATTCAATTAATCTCTGCCACTTATTGTACAAATAAACATTTATTTGAAAGAAACCATAATTCTTTAAGACTTCTCCTGCGTTTGGACGTTATCAGGACGAAGGATAGTACCTTTGCCATTGCCTTGAGCATTTGCCTAATTGGACCGAGCGGGGAATGCTCTGTGCGAGTCACTAACGTATATTAGTTGGCTATCGCTCTGGCTTTCTTCGTTGGCCTGCTCTGCAATTAGTTTGGCTGACATTTCGCCTGGCCCATAGCACCACTTATAGGTGCCCGCCCCTGCCCCCCCCTTGCTTTTCGGCAATATCTCGTGCACTCGCTTTTGTCAAATGACATTTCTATTTCTTGTAGAGTAACCCACACACTGCCGCCGCATATAGGTGTGCGTATATATGCAGATATAGTCGGGTGTTGCCAGGAGGGATCCGTCGCCCCCTGCCTGCACATACATAGTCTGCCACTAATGTGGCGTACGTTTTTTGGCCAACGCTTTATCAAGATGGCAGACGCCTTGGCTAGCGGCCAGAAGTGCACACAAAACTACAGAATTCTACCTAGGCCAAATTAAGGGACAGGAAAGGGGGGAGCGGGTGCACCTTGAGGGAGTTTTGTTATTCCCAAAGATTCGTTTCACAAATTCTCTACGCAATTATCAGAATGAGTTTTCTGGCCATCAAAATATGAGGGAAATTTATAATAAAATCCAACAAGCGCCGCCCCCAAAAACGGATGAGTCATCCATCCATTTCCATTTGATTTCCTTGGCCTTTCTTGCTTTGTTAACAGATTTGTTTTCCTTTTTGGAATTATTTATCTTGGCGCAATTCCTCATGCCAAAGGGGGGGAGGAAACTCTTAAGAGTTTGTCGTTTTTATGTCGCTAAATCAGCGAACAACCCCCCGAAGCTATACCCAGTTTAAAGGAGGGGCCAAAACTGGGCGACAACATGTGCCATTTGTCTTAACCTTCAAGAACATTTAGACGTCATTCATCTCTCATAATTTTTCGTGCGCTTTTCTTTGACTTTTACGCGTAGCTCGCTCGTCTTTTTGTTTTTCTTTCTCTGTTTTCATCTATATAAAGGTTGGTGTTTTTCCATCACGCACCCGCCAACGGCAGCGGGAATTCCTCTGCGAAACGAGTTAAATACAAGTTGTTAGCCGGTTTCACTGACAATTGTCTAAGTTCTCGGGACGAGAGACAAATATTTTCCTACTTAGAGCTGCCCCGTCTGCCACCCCAAAGCTATTTGGCCTTCTGCTTTTGGGTGGTGGCCATAAAACTTTTCGGCTGCGGCAGTCAAGGACGTTTGATAAGATTGAACGGCCAGAGGAAGTTGAAACATTTCGCCGCCGCCCCCCCCAGTAACGAACTTAATTTGTATGCCTTTTTGGCCAGAAAAGGAATGAAGTTTATGGAAGGAAATTATAAATGTTTTCGAGGGGCTGCGTCAAAGTGCAAATTTCAGTAAAGCCATTATAACTAAGTACCTGTCTTTATGATTATTCTGCTAATGATCATGTATTTTTAAATAATGAGATGGAATATTTGAATAATATTGCACATATTTGTTTAATGAATAATTTAATTTCACCTCAATTGAAATAAATAAAGATTAGGGAAGAAATTGAACTGTCTTAGAGAAAATTTCTCAATACTACATTATTAAAATAGAATATCTTAGAATATCTCAGATAAAATTTCTTAATACTATATTATTAATATAAATATGTATTTAAAAATAAAGAGAATATGAATAATATAAGACAGGTTTGTTTTATAAATAATTTAATTCCACATCAATTGAAATAGATAAAGATTAGGGAAGAAATTTAACTGTCCTAGAGAAAATTTCTTAACACTACCTTATTAAGATAGGATAAATAATTTGTAAAACCAAATTTAAGTCACATAATTCAGATATTTTCAGCAACTTAATGTTTACCTTTTTTTTTTTAATAATATTTAATATATCTTTAAATAATATATATTAAATGTGAACAAGTAAAAAAGCTACTGTAGAGTGTGATCGACTGTAAGATACCCGGTACCTAAAGCATAATGGGTGAAATTAAAAGGGATTTATCCAAAGGTTTATGGTAACTTATGAACTTAAATTAAACAGGGCGAAAGGCAGAAGAAAATCTCTACTAAAGCTTAGTTATAAAAAAGATTTTCAGGATTTTCGAATGGTTTGATCTACGTGCATATAGAAATGTTGTCACAAAATCGGGTAGCTTTAGCTCTTAAAGTCTCTGGGATCTGCTGTTTCACAGCTAAATCGGATTGGCTTGTGATACATTCTCGGCATTCACTGAGTTATATACCCTTGATTCCTATGACTACCGGGCATAAAAAGTAATATAGTATAGCATATCGTCAGAATCATTGAACTAGAACTTTGCTGACTTATTTCGTAAATCATCGGGTGACGCAGTTCGAGTGGTAAATGTCCCTGACTAATATCTATATAGCTGTATATAGCCCATCTTAATCCGCCATCAAAAATATATGTCAACCGCACCAAATAAATTCCTCGAAATACATAAAAAAGAGAACAACAAGAAGAGCCTCGAAATATTAAGAAAGATGTTTAAAATTAAATGATAAAAATTCCAAAACAAAAATTAGGTAAATAAAATGTTATAAATTTTGAGAAAGAATTCTGCCAGCTGCAATAAAGTGAGAAAATTTGCTGTTTGATTGTCTTGATTACAGTCATCATCAGCGGCGGCAGGCAGACACAAGCTGATTACACCATATACACACAACAAATACGAGCGTGTAGCTATAGTTATAGATATAGATATGGACATTATACAATACCAGGAGAATGCCGCCTCCTGGCATGGGGCCAATAAATTAGGCTGAACAAATGAAAATGAACAATGAAACCTAAAAAAAAAAATAAAAAGGAAACCACACTCATAAACGGGATGAGGTGCGATGAACAATAAAGTTTGATCTGTGGACTAGGTGTTGCACCATATTATTATTATTATATTATTATCCAAACCAAATATATTCCCCGGACTCACATTCATTTTTAGACACATTTATGGACAATCAATTAGAAGAAGATAATCACTTTCAAAGGCCTCAAGTTGGTTTCTAATTCATGGGCTTCGTGTGCCTTTCTTTGTACTGCCACCTTATCCATGGGATATAGCTCGTTTTGGGGGATCGTAAATAAAGCTCGATTCGAGTGGCTATATCAATAGTTGTGGCGTCGCGTCTGGCTTTCGGTTATCAGCTATCAGTTTTCTTTTTTCCAGTTTACCTTTCCTGGTAAAGGCGATTTTATTGGTACGGCTATAAAGCATATTTTATGTGGGTCATATATAATTATAGTGATGGATTGGGATTTGGACGTAATCAGAAATAAATTTATGGGGCTTTATGCAGAGCATTTAATCGCCAAGTGCGTTAATTCTTAAATCTTTAATCAGATATATACATAATAATATAAATACTGTACTTTAAATATCTTTATTTAATGATAAATTTATATATTTATTTTGTGGTAAACCAGTCATAATTCCCATTATATCTTTGGGCTAATATCTCGGGGAAACTCGGGCTTAGATCATCGCAATGACACTCAGTTTTTATATCATCATCGAGCTTGACTTACATTGCTGTTATAATAGTTTCTGTCAGTTTTGACACTTCGATATATATATATATATATATGCCCAGTCAGGCCCGCTTATATCATTGTGTGCTCTCGGCGGTGTCGGGGAAGTTCAGTCCGACTTGATGACTACTTTGTCTATTTACCCTATCCGCCAGATTAAAGTGTCACGAGTCTTCCACTATGCTGGAGCTTCACGGCTCCCCAGCTTCTCATCCCCCTCGGTTCCGCGTTGTCTATTTGCGTTTATTAGATGCACACGACGGAGAGCGGGACTTGAGCTATGGATACCTGGGTGGATGAGAGAAGTAAGACCCATCTAGATGCACTTGAAAAAATGTACAAATATTTAAATATTTTACATTGAGTGCATTTGTTGATTACATATTTTTGGCTAACCATTTTAAGAGGGATTTCCGTATGAAGATATTTTTTCTATAAATTCTTTTTTAACCAGGATTGTCTCAGACATTTTAATAATATATAAAAAATATTTCCAGTTCCAAAATGTATTTTATTTTTATTTAAAGTATTTAAATACATTTTCTTGTACTGACTTAAAATCTCATAAGAATTAGTGTCTATAATTTCCTACCAAAAAATAGTATAGCATACTTTTAGACACATTTTAAATTAATTTCATAAATAAATAGTAATATAATAAATAAATAAAATCCAAAATTGATCTTATTTTTACTTGAAACATTTAGACAAAATCTCTTTTACTGACTTAAAATCTCATTAGAATTTGTATCTAAAAGAATATGATTTTTTCAATGAATTTCTGACTCAATATTTCATTGCATAATTTAAGACACATTTTAAATTGATTTCTTATATAAATAGAAATATAATTAATATATGAATTCCAAAATGTTTCTTATTTTTACTTCAAACATTTAGATAAAATCTCTCTTACTGACTTTAAAATCTCATAAGAATATTTCATTGCATACTTTTAGACACATTTTAAAGTGATTTCATATATAGAATTTGCCAAGAAACCCCTTCCTTTAAAACCCTTTGAATATGTCATAAGGTAAACATTATTTTAAAGAAGAAAGATGTCCTGAATGAATGAAAAGATATGTCAATGTCGAACACAGCTTGTTTTTTCTCTGCATGGACCAGGTGAGGCAAGGTGTCTTGGCGGACTAATCTGTATGTGTGGACGAGAGCCTCGGCACTTGAGAGCGGCAGGGCGTGCTCAACTATTTCGCTGCTGTTTTCTTACGCCCCAAAAAACCCCTTTCCCGCTGAAGTACTACCGCTACACCCCTGGCACTCCGGCTGTTGCCACACATGCTTTTTATTCAATTAACATGGCGAGAAGAGGCAAGCTGAGAGACATGCATTAATTTGAGCCAACAACAGGAGCAACAAAACGAGCCGGGACAGCTGCCAAAAAATTGACTTAATTTGTTGGGCAAACAGAGAGCGAGAGAGGGAAGAAACAACACATCACGAGCACCCCGAAAAGGGGTTAAGTGGGGGGGCTGGCAAGGCGGGTTCTAATCAAATAGCAATCGACATATTCCGTTAATTAGTTGAGCAAATAAGAAGAAACTTTTACTTTTTTTATATTTTCTTGCCGAGCGAAATAATCATGTAAATTGCCCTGCTTAAAGCCTTGATGTCCGGCACTTGAAAGTGCAAATAAATTAAAATGCAGGAGAGGAAAGCGAAAGGACTAGTTGTACTTTAAGTACCCTATAAAAAATATGCAATGTTCCTCAGGAAACAGCTATATGGTCTGGGGTGATTCTCACTCCTTCTGATTCCTTCTGGGTTTTTTTATTGGCATACAGCCACGTTTTACTGTAGTTTTTAATTTAAATAAAGCCAGCTTGACCTTGGGCTGGAAAGAGTATTTTTCTTTCCCTTGCAAAATGTTTATTATTATTATTGTTGTATTGGTTTTTATTTTACATTTTAAATGAAGTTATTATATTTTTTTATTTATATTAAGTACCTTTAATAAGGGTAAAGAATTTGAAAATAATTAATTAAAAATATTATACCAATACTGAATATTAAATGTTACTGAAGGATTACCACTGTATAAAATATTTAAATTAATTACAGCTATAAAGTGCTTCCTTTACGTGTACTTTAAATTAATTGAAGGACCATATTTGTCATGAATATATATTTTAAGGCTGTAGAATATAAATTTTGAATAACTAATTTCAAAATAGTTTGATTATGAAGAAGAAATACGAATTTAAAGGCAACAATAAATCTTCTTCCAGCGAAACCCCTTCTAAAATGTATAAAAAATGCAGTTAATCTTTGTCATGAATATATAAAATAAATTTTGAGTAACTAATTTCAAAATAGTTTGATTATAAAGAAGATATACGAATTTTAAAGCAAAAATAAATATTCTCCAGCAAAATGCTTTCTAAAAAGTATAAAAAAAATGCATTTAATGCTCAAGTACTCTTACGGACAGACCGCCAGAAGCCCGGACTTGGATAGTGGCGCTTCTGCGTGGCAAGTTCTGCTGCCCTTAGCCACTGTACGAGTAGTACGAGTATATCAAGAAGTGAGATGCAAACGCATTCGGCAAGTGGCCACTAAAAAAGGAAGACGAAAATTCCAATTGAAAGAGCGGCAAAAAAACAAAATGAAAAAATGAAAGAAAATTTGCATAAGAGACTGCGAAACGGTTGGCTTCTGATGAAAGTCGATTCATGGCTAGCCACGAGGGAGCGGAAATGGGGGTTTCGGCGAGCGAGTAGTGTAGATGGCCCACTCAATTCATTGAGAGACAAAAGTCATAAAAAAAGGAAACTCTGATAGGCAGAACACAGAATGCTGCAAACAGAAAACACTTAAAGTGGCAACGAGACCCCAGAACGAAGGGTATAAAATGGGGGAAAAACCAAAGGGAAAACTAAGAGTATAAAATGAAAATGCCACCCAGTCAGTCAGCCGCATTTCCATCAGTCTGGTGTCGCTTCATGGCTTGCTTCATTAAAATTTGGTTTTCATTTCAATTAAGTTGCGGTTTGGTGGGGCGGAAAATGCCAGGGAAATCAAGGAAATTGTTTGGCTTTCGCTATCAAATAAAAGAATCGGGAAAACAGCCAGAAGTGGAAGCCACCCTTTTGGGATTCTGTTTAAGAAATGTATAAGTAATTCAGAAAATAAACAAGCCAAACCAATGAATGAACGAGGTGTATCACAAATTCCAACTAATTTTCCACCCAATTACTTTCTAGTTAGCTAATTCAATAAAAGATTCCTCGGGGATTTATGGACCACCAGGCCAGAATACGTGTTTAAGGAAAACACATTTTCCGCGGTGCCAAATGGGAACCGCCCACTCAACGTAAATACAATACACCTGCCTCCGCGCTAAAGAAAACAAAACTGAACACTAAAAACTTTAAAGAGAGGCGCAGATGGCGGAGGGGGCGGCAGCTTGATGTATCTGATGGATGTGAACGACGAATATGTTTTAGAATTTTTCAAAAATTCCTGCCTGGCCTGGGGGGAAATGGTATAGAAAATTCAATTTGGCCTTTGATCAGAGATGAAATTGCATTTGTGGCTGGTAGGCGGTAGGCGGCAGTATTACTGTGAGATATTGCAGGCGGCGAACAGGGCGTATGAGTTATGTGCATCCGTCTAATCATCTGCCAAATGGCAAATGGAACCAAACGAAACGGAATGTAAAATGCGAAAAATATGTTTGCACACTTAATGAACCAATAAAAGTGCTCCACACAGCTAAATCAATAAATGCATTATATTACCCACCTTCATCTTATATTTTTGAACAATTATTTTCCTTTCCACCTGCCGCTCTTAAATGGTTTCTCGCTTGTTAATTACTTGGCACTGCCAAGAAGTCGTGTAATAAATATCACCCGAAAGTGTATATCGAGAATTTGTGTTGGCATTTTTGGCAGATGCATTTAATGTTTCTATTGATTGTCACTTGTTCCCCCTTCTGAACACGAACGTTTTCATGTTTTCGTTGATTAACCCCAGTCTCTTTTCTATGTCCCTTCTGGGCGAACAATTCAGGGAATTTAATTGTGAGCCCAATTGCAAGATGTCTTTAATTATGGGCTCTCCTTCATATTTTCCTTCTTTCTTTAATTTAATTTTAATTACCCAAAAGTGTATGTAGCCAACACAATTTATTCGGTCTATTTATTCTATATTTTACACACATCAAAATGAAATGTTAAATGGATTTTAATTAATATTATTTCTCTTTGCTTGTTTTCCTTGCAGGTGAGTTTACCCCAAGATTTATATGTTCTCAAAATAAAGACACTTGGGTGAGTATATGTCAGATGTTTATTAATCAGGAAGTGTGGAAGTGCTTAATGCAATTAATTAGCAGGGTTTGGGAATAATTAGCACTCATTAGAATTTCTTGTCAGATTCTCATCTTTTTGAGCATTTAAAGAATCTCTGCTCAGTATTTTTTAAACAATTGCTTAATCTAAAGGTCTTATAAATGCCGCTGAGTAAAATGCACTCCCCCTCGTTTCCCCTTTCAGCTTTTTATGCTAAGCGACGGCTTAGTTAATTAACACTCGTCGGCAATTACAAAAAAAAAAAAAATAGCAGCAGAGGCAACAATAAAGAGCTCAATTAACGCCACTCACAGCTCAGGGGCTAAAATCGAGGGCTAACAGGGGGTTGAGGGAAGCAGGGGGATGTGTGCATGCAGCGGCAACAAAATTTTACTAGTTCGAAGTAGTTTTCATGTGAACGACAATTTGAAAACTCGGTTACATCATTTCTGACAACAAAGGGTTAATTTCCATTACGAGCGAAACGCAGGAAGCTGTCATTGAGTGAGTTTTTTTTTTACAAAAAAACAGCATTTGACGGCCCAAAATGTACGGAAAATGTATATATTTAAATTTGAAAACCATATTTTTAGTTATTCGGCGTAAATTGAGTAAAGGCGCAAAAACGCGTGTAGAATGCCTTTGATTTTATTTTGGTTTTGAGCAATGTTTTACACACTTAGAACTGTCAGAAGACAAAGTGTCTAGAAATTCTTTCGGGCACCAGAAAACTACATGAGATGGCAACCGAGTCGAAGTATATATGCATGGATATGTGGGTGTATCTTTGGACTAAGCCTCCTAGTTGCTTAAATTATTGAATCTTGGCCATTGTGGCAGCTGCTTCATTTTTAGCTGCCACCGCACATTTCCAAATTCCAAAATTAAATGCGCCCTCTATCGCTCGCTGGTGACATCTGCCAGCCAGTGACATTTTCTAAAAAAAATTTAGTTAAAAATAAACAAAAAGGGGCGACTAAAAAACCATTTTAATTCGTGCCTATCACTCCAATTCACTCGGTTTTGTTAGCACTTCATTTTCGGCTAATTACGTTTATTCCAAAATTAATTGATATATTTAACGAAATCATCAGAGAATGAAATATATAAATATTTGGTTCAATGTCGATTTCATTTTCTATAAACTTAAAAGCTTAAAGCTAAGAAAAAATTCGTTACAACCCATTCAAATGTATATTAATTATATTTACAAATGTAAATGGTTTGCCAAGATATAATTAATCTAAAATGCTGGACTGACATAAATTTTAAAATAACATTTCTTAATTTCTCTTCTTAAAATATTCTTAAAATCCACTAAGTTAGATTTGTTAAACAAATTTAAGAAAAAACATATAAGAAACCATTAATTGTCTAATTAGACTCTAATTAAAGGGGTAACTGTTATGAAACTGTTATATCTAAAATGAGGAAATTCACTAGAAAATGTAGCTAGGAAAATATAGCTATATAGCTATATAGTGCTGATAACACCTCGATGTAGCAAAGGTTCAGCATGCACACCAACTTCACTATCTAATAATTGCCAAGTTTATAATAATAAACTATTATTATATATTATTATACAATTACCCTATTATTTTTATACTCTATTCTTTCTCAGTGATTTTTATACTATTATAATATATAAAATATTTTCTAGGCAGTTCTTATTAAATATAAAAAACAAACTTAATAAATATAAAAGCTCATTATTTTGTCAGTACATCTCCCATTCCGAACCACTGTGCTTGCGAAAAGCTCTTCAATGGCCAGCGCCCGCTAGCGGCTGCTTTTCGAACACTTGCAAATGAAGCTTACCCGTAAAAGCTTTCAATCCGCTCTCTTTTCTCTGTTCTCTCAGACATCGCTGTATTTTTTTTTTGCTGCAGGCAACTTGTCTGGCATACAAAACCCCCCCAATGAGACACCCTCCCCCTAAGCCTCTCAGCGGCAGACTATTCAAACATCGGAGCTCATCATCGTCGTCAGGGGGCGAAAACACGTGCGGAGAGCGGCGGCGCTTAATGGGCGAAAGCCCCCTTTGCCGCCTCTCCCCCTGGATATCGCTCATACGTCGCGTTGGCAATTAAATAGAATTTTCTGCTGCTGCTTTACGCCTACGACAACAAATTGAATTGAAATCAAATTCCCCGTGTTTTTTTCGTTTGTTGTTTTGTCTTTCCATCTCTACGTCTTTCCCTTTATGCCCTCGTTTCTTTTTCTTTCTTTTGCACGGCCGTCACATGTTTGGCCAGGCGACGTCTCGAATTTCCCGTCCAAAGTGCCAGGTGATAAGGCCAATAAGGGGGTTTTCCCCCTCCCCTTTAGTCTCTGCGAATTACGTAAATTAATTTCCGATCGCCGAACCTCAACTTTGGCACTGTCTGCTTCGAATTCTCTCTGATATCGAATTCAAGTTTATTGTTTTCGGTTTGTGTGTGGTCAGCGGCTGGTCCCAAACCTGTTGGCCAAGTAGTTGGTCCTCTGATAAGCCGCCCGCTATATAATTTTTATTTCCCGCTAACTCGTTCTATTAAGCCATAAAATTCGGCGGAGCGCATGTCGGTAGGAATGCAGAAATGTCGAGCTGATGAATGAAAGTATTTTTGGAAGAAATTACTTATTCCAGATTGGCACGTGAATAACAAGATTATTGATAAGGATATATACGAGTGTTAGAGCCAAGTTAGTGCCTATCTTGGGGCTAAAAAGAGCTTTATTTATGGTTAATATTTGTACGTATTTGAAACTTCTATTTCTGTAATTAATTCAATAATTCTTTAATAACTAATATAGGCAGCTAATAGAAGTAGAATATTTATAATAAATTATTTCTAACATTATTTTTTGACTAACTATTTAATACATAAAATAGACTCTTAAGCTACATTATTTTTTGTAGTTAAATTTCAGTTCTCAACAGGAACTTTACAGTCTAACAATCAGTCAGTGATAATAATAAAACCCTTACTTTAAACATTAATCACTGAAACAGATTTATTACCAGCCATTAAGGTTCTGTCTATATCTTGAATAGTTTTTGTACGGATTCTATTAATTACATTTTTCTCTTCGTGGGCAATTTTCCATTCAATAAATACTCTATAATCGTGACAGCTATAAACTGCCTATTAAAACCTTTTTTTTTGAGTTCGAATGACGGAAAAATAGCACAAATTCGACATTACTCAGACTGGCAGACAATTAAAAGTGATTGAAGTAAACTGGGCACTGACTGCGAGGGAGTAGTTTGCTCTGATTTAGTCTAGCAACAATATCGGGCCCTTATTCCCGTCAACAGGTTGTTAGCTGGTCTTTCTTGGTCAGCTGGTTGAGGGGGCCTTAATAAGCCAGTCGCGGTGTCGTAAAAAAGCGTTTAAACATTTCAGCATTTCTAAATAATTATTTAGCAAAATGTTAATTTACGACCTGCTGCACTAAACACGTGTATAATGACTCGAACGTCGCCATACCAGAACCGTTTATAGAGTCACAGAACTACAGACTGTATGTACTCGACGTACTCTGTGTACTATAAGTACTATATAGAAGCCAACAGAACCCTAGACGGTTCCGTGTAAGCAAGCAAATCGCTGAATGTTTAATTAAGGTTTGATTTGTTGCGCCTTGTGAGAGGCTCAATTTTGCGACGACATTTCAGTGAAATATTGCGGAAAGTTTCCACAATTTCGTACAATTTCTATTAAACAAAATGAAAAAGAAAGTATTAAGACGCTTTTACCGAAATAAAGTCCAAATTTTCTTTCTTCTTATAAGATCTATATATAGGAATCCTGGAAAATAATTATTTTATTGGATATAAAAGATTATTATTATATATTTTATATATTTTATATATTTTATATATATATATATATATTATATATTTTAGAAAATAATTATTTTATTGAATATAAAAGATTATTATTATATATT
>VNKC01003648.1:0-66843 GCA_008042775.1 Drosophila pectinifera
AAATCTAACATAGAACTGCTTCCCGATTTGAAATTAAGGCTGTTTTGGCTGAGCTATGCTTAATTTTAACTTTGAGTTGTCCAAAAATAAGTCTAAGTGAATAACAGCAGCAGCAGCAGCAGCCGCCTTTGTTTACATAGAATAATCCACAAAACTGATACTTTTAAAGCATACTTTTATGGGCTGCTATGTACTCTGAACCGTAAACCGTGGCATCTTTTTCCGAAAATTAAGATATAAAAATGCCAATTTAAGGAACCAAATATCCGCATACTTGAGGTCTTCTGGAGAGCATAATTTGGCCAAAAATGGAATGACAGCCAAATGCCATATATATTCCGATCCGCTGTTTTTAAGGCTGTTTTGGCCAAGTTATGGATATTCTTAAGTTTGATTTGTCCAAAAATTAGGATATAAAAATGCCAATTTAAGGACCCAAATATGCGCATACTTGAGGTCTTCTGGAGAGCATAATTTGGCCAAAAATGGAACGACAGCCAAATGCCATATATATTCCGAATCGCTGTTTTCAAGGCTGTTTTGGCCAAGTAAAGGTTATTCTTAAGTTTGATTTTTCCAAAAATTATGATATAAAAATGCCAATTTAAGGACCCAAATATCCGCATACTTGAGGTCTTCTGGAGAGCATAATTTGGCCAAAAATGGAACGACAGCCAAATTCCATATATTTTCCGATTCGCCGTTAAAATTACAATTATTTAACAATAAAATACCTAAGAAAATTGGGAATAAAATTTTCGCCAATTTTTCAAAAATTGATAAGGGGTTACATCATTAAAATTGTCAAAAATTGGCTAAAAATTTATTGTTCTTAATTTTCAAACTAAATATGCAGATTAATTAAACAAATAAAAACTGACATGGAAAAGCTTTCCGATTTGAAATTAAGGCGGTTTTGGCAAAGTTATGGATATTTTTATGTAAATAATTAAAATTTTCACGGCGATTCTGAATATAAAGATCATTTGGCGTCATTACATTTTTGGCCATAATATGCTTTCAAGAAGAAGTCAAGAACGCGCATTTTTGGGTCTATGAATCGATATATTACTACCCGATATACCTGGCAGTTTGTATAATAATTCTTGAAATGGCCGCTATACTCTTCGGCCAACCGGAAACATCAGTTACCGGAAACCCTATTCAGTGGTTTTGTAATATTTTGTTGCATACTTTTGTATACTCAATAATGCTGCGTACGCAATAAATGCAGCATACTTTTTAGAGTCTTAAGATTTCAAAAAATTGCCGGCTGCTGCCTAGTATCCTCTGTTCGCCTAGTATCTGAAACTTAAAAATAACCATAACTTTCCGAGCCAATATGCTAAAACCTCAGCGAAAATTGCAACTGCAGTTGCTGCTGCCCATAAAATCAGTGGATGGCCCCGCCGATTCGCAGGCAGCGACCACGGCAACTAATCAGCGAGCAGGCCAGGCTCACACCCATGCCCTCGTCCGAACTAATTATTTTGTAATTTTACGCGCGAAAACCAATAAGGGAGGGGGAGTGCCGGAAGGGTGCTGGAATTCCTGGCCGTTGAGTAAAGCCCGGCGGATGCACTGCTGCGGTCATCAGACTTCTAATTAATTTAGATGGAAGTATGCCGCGGGCAGCTGCTCCGTGTGCAGCAGCAAGGCCATAGCTTTATATTTTACCAGCAGCACTGACTTATCCCTCGTCCTGGTTCTCTTTTCAGCCCGCTGCAGTTTAGCCTGGAGCACACCAAGCTGGTCTGGACGCTCAATTACAGCCTGATCGAGTGGACATCGAAATTCGTGCCGCAATGTCATCTGTTGTCAAATACAATCATTGCGGCCAGCAATTTGCTGAAGACGACCGTCGACGAGGAGCTGTATCTGTGCGTTCTGCATGTGAGTAGTGCCCTGGAGTGGGTGCAGGAAACGGAGCGAGGCGGAGTGACTTAGCATGCCACTTAAATGGTTGTCAGCCTTGTCTAGCCGCCATCAGGCCACTTACTAACTGTCAGCCAACTAGCCGGGCACAAATCTGCCTGCCCGCCTGCCCGCCATTGACCGGAGTAAACGCCGGGCAATCTGGCCATCTGGGCAGCCCAACCTCCTCCAGGCTCCAAGCTAGGAGTTCCGGCCCACATCCGTGACTTGCTCGGCTTAGCCGAGGAAACACCCGTTGCGCTTAATTGGTTTTTTGATTGACAATTTTCAAAGCGGACCGAGCTGTCATGCCAGCGGCGGAGCCCGAACAGAAAAGGCATCAGAACCGGCGCTGTCATAACTGAAGGAGGCGATGCCAAAAATGGAAGCAAAAGCCGAATGTTTATTGGCCAGGCCGGAACTCGCACGTGTCGCGGGTCAATTGCAGCCCGTTGCCAAATTGAACGGAATGAAAATGGGTTGGAGTGCGTGCGCTTAAACGCTGCCTGCCTGCCTGTCTGTCCGCTATTAAAATATATACTATATACTATACCGTATAGTGTAAAGAAATTCCTCAATTGGCGGGCGTAATTTGCCGCCATTTAATATAGAGCTGAGATTTTAATTGCAGTTTTCGAGTACGACCAGCGAGCGAGCAAGCGAGCGA
Organism: Drosophila pectinifera; assembly: GCA_008042775.1. NCBI lineage: Eukaryota > Metazoa > Arthropoda > Insecta > Diptera > Drosophilidae > Drosophila > Drosophila pectinifera. The sequence goes on from VNKC01003648.1 coordinate 2,582, forward strand.
GCGGCAAGTAATTAAAAACTGTTTTTGCCCTGCATACTTCCACTTCCGGGCAATGTACGGATGAAAATTAAATTCGACTTTTTAAGCAATTTATGAAATTTGCACGCAATTCAATTGAAGCATTTTGTTGCTTTCGCTGCGGCTGTTGCTGTTGCTGTTGTTGTTTTTGTGGCTCTTGCCGGCCATGTCCTTGTTGTTGGCTGCCTTTTGCTTTGATGGCCGCAGTCGGGATCCGAATCACAGCCACTGGCGGAGTAGGAGGCGGGGGCGGAATAAGCGGGAGAAAGCGCAATGGCGCGCAGCGACAACAGCGGCCATAACAATAACAATTTGCCACTCAATTAGCGTGGCCATTACTGAAAAACCCACTTAAGTATGCAATGATAAAAATTCAAAAGCGAATCGAGAGCTGCCGCCGCCCTGCTATTTCTATGAGATGTCCTGCGCCCCGCCCCCCACCGCCTCTCCCTGGATATATTGCTTATTGTATTTATTTATCTCTTTGTCTTTGCCAGGGCCTGGAGCGCATGGTGGTCAATAGTGGCGCCCAGCCTACTGGAAGGGAGGCACTCGCGAGCGGAGTCGGAGTTGGAGCCGGAGGTGGAGTTGGAGCTGGAGCTGGAGCTGCCGAGGCCGGAGTCGGAGTCGTGGTCACACCGCAGATGCGACATAAAATTGAAAAACTTGCACTCGAATTGCTGAAAATGGAAAATGAGAAATTTTCGATTCCGGCATTGAAATTGCTTTTGTCCTGCATGTATGTGGGTGAGTACTCGATATTCGGGGCTCGGCACAAAGGAAATAACAAAAATAATACCAAGATCAAATAAGGGAGAACGTGCACGCAAAGGGCAATCGAGGAGAGAACAGAAATATTTTGTAATTTCATTTAATGCCGCATGGGCCGCGAATGGGTTCTGTTGTTATAAGAAAATTGCACAAAGGGGCGGGCAAAGACTAGGGGCGAGTGCTTTTGGGGGATGTAGAAATGGAAATATATGTGGGCAAGCTGAAATCCCGATTTCAAATACTATAGGAGCACGGCGGTTTAAAGAGACGCCCTTGACAGGACGACATTAGTCCGTAGTCCGGTGAAGTGCACTATATACTCTTTACGCCCCCAATATCCCTTATTGGGCTGTAGCCACGTCCAGGACCACGTCCCCTTGTTCCATGTCCCGTGTCCTGTGCGTTCTGTGTGCGATGTCCGATGTCAGATTTTAAATGTGTTCTCTGGCGCACTTTGTGTGTTTGCGGGTCAACAGTTTGGCGCTGATCATTATGGCCATGAATGCATTGCTATTCTGTGCCCTTGCCCGGGAAAGGCTAATTGCTGTCGCCGGCCCACACACACCGCCGACTGTTGCTCCTGCTGTCCCGCTGTCCTGCTGCTCTGGCCGCTCGACGCGTATCTCGGCTGTCGCTGGCCAACAATTATCCCTGTTGCCGTTATTAGCGCAATTCCAGGACAATTATTATCGTTTCCACTGTCGCACACTCTCGGGCAGCCGCCGGCTCCTGTCATGTGTTAATTTCCCTTATGCTAAAATGTTAGTTGAGAGGATTTCGGGGGCATAGGTTTGCATTTTGTAGAGGCAAGGCCAGTCAGTGCTTAAAGCTAAAATGTGTGAAAATGTGACTACCAATGGGGAATACTTTCTTACCACAAAACTTGCTTCTTCATTGAGAGATTACTTAAACAGATAACTCACTTAAAGGAGCCAGTGTAGCCACATATCCCAGCATTACTGCAGCTTATGCAACATGAGTGTTCATCCTTGTTTAGTTCATTAGCCAGGTCTATTGTTTAGGCCGACATGCAGAGGTGCATGTGAAAATCGCCTGGATACGGGTCAATCGTAATCCGCTCAGAGTCTCGTTTCATTTCAACAGCCTAAGCTGTCGATTCCCTTTGCCCCACTACGTTACCAAGCGATTCTCTTTGGACAAGAAAAAACAGCCGTCAACCATTTTAAGGCTAGCAAAAACAGAGGAGATTTGCTTTCGTTTTTTCTTACCTTTACGGGCACTTTCCACGATGGGATGGGATATGTACGGGGCGGAGCTCCCAACTTAGCACAGCTTTCGGCAGGGGCCATTCCTGGCCAGAAATTATGCAAGTCGCTCCACAAATATGTCGGGGAATGGCCGCGACAGGATGCATGCGTAGCTGGAAGTGCGTTGGAGGAGCCTTTGCATGTTTGCCATGCACTTTGTCAGCGGCCCAGGATTGCCGGCTGCTGAGTCCCTCTCGCCATGGCCACAGCTCCTAAATCCTTTGAGAAATGTCAATGTTTGTGTAGCAGGCCATTCGCGGTGCTTGCTTCGCCCACCAAATGGCGGCAACTGCCTCGATTTTGGACCCTGCTGCCAACACACAAATCTCGTATACGCAAAACGAGGCTAGATCCTGGCTGGGGGAATGGGGGACCCCGACCTAACGGTCGAAACGAACGCATCCTAGCGGAAGTTGGCCATTGCTGGGCCCGCTTTTTTGCTCTTTTTCCGCTTGCTTGCTTTTTTAAAGAGTTGTGGGCTCCACGCGAAAATAAACAAAGGACCGCGTTGCCGAAGACAATACAGGTTGCCCAGCAAAAAGGGCGAAGGCAGAGCTTAATAAAAACAGCGAAACTGGAGAATAGGGAAAGTGGAAACGAGGGTATATATGCATGCCTTCCCTCCAAGTTGCAAAACGCAATAATAAATATTTGCGGTCATATTGGTCTGGCAGTTAGGGAAAAGTGCTGGGACAACGACTCGGAAGGACACCCTTTAAGGGGGGATTGGTAATACCTATTTATTATTTTCTTATCGATTAACCAAGGTCATACAACATACTAAGGATATACTAGATGAATAGACTAGACTTATTGGCTTTACTTTTGAATGAGTATTTAATATTCGTATTAAGGAGCGCCCTTTGATGATCCATGTTGTGTTGGCTACTGTGTTTGCTCCGCTCCTCTATACACTTACTTTTTTTGCTTAACGAATTTTAGAGTTTTGTTCGGTTTCTTATTTTCGCCGTGCATTGCCTGCGGCATTTGTGGCGCGCATAATTGTGGCCAGGCGCCGGGCAATGCCGCCACACCCCCGTGCCGTGCAGCCTCCATATTTGACCATACTTCATCCCCATTCAAAGGCAGCAACAACAATGCCAAAATTGGCAACAGCCAGCCAAACAAGCTGCCCGCAGGCCAACAGCCACGGCCAACAATGTTAAGCTGCAAAACAAAGGCCAAAGCCAAAGTTGGCGCGGCCAAAAGGCGGCGCTGAGTGGGGTTAAGGGATGTGGGCAGCGCCCTTTGGAGGCGGAGCGCGGAGGCCGGAGGGAAGGTAAATCGCTAGCTGGCATTGTAAATAATTCGATGCCGCTAAACCACACTAAGCAGCCGTGGCTCCAGCTCCAGCTCGAGCTGCGGCTTTCAGCGTGCTCCGGCTGCCATCATTTTTCACCTGACTGAGAAGGTAACGCACATTTATTAGGCGACCCACCTCCGTGCCCGAATTTAATCGAAGAACTCTAATCTATGGCTGTGGCCGGCACTGCTCGGCAGCTGCCTCAGTTTTTTGTTTAGTTTTCAATTTGATGGTCACGGGAGAAAGTTGAACTCAAAGCTGCGAGCTACCCAAAAATCCATAAAATTTAAATGCAAATTTATGGACGTGTGTGTCCTGGGGATTCGCTCGTTACCGGAAAGAGGAAGTAGAGAACGAGAGTCGTAGTCGGGGCGAAGGGCAGGCAGTGACAGCAGTGGCGTGTGAAGGACCGCAAGCATGTGAATAATGGCCATCGGCATGTGCCTTGAAGGCTGCTTTGTTAATTAGAAAGTTTCACTTTCTTCTTCCAAGCTTTCCCCTGACATTTTTCGGTAACACAGACTGGTGGTCTGCTCTCTACCTGCAGGTTCGGCTGCCCAGCTGGAAAATACAGAGCTGTCGAATGGCATTGTCCAGGACGATCCGGAGATAATCGCCCAGCAAAACGACAAAGTGGATATACTTTTGCATTGTATTAAATCATCGACTCGAGATGCCGCCTGGATTTATGGACAAGTGCTGTGCCAAATTATTCGTGATTTAGTGCCACCGAATGAAATATTGACGAAGGTCATAAAGGAGTTTCTGGCCATAAATCAACCGCACGGCGATGTTATTGCCATGATTGTGTATCAGGTGAGTGGTAGCCAAAGATCTAGCAAAAGTAAAGGTATAGCTAAAGGTAAAGGTAAAGACGCCGCTGTCCACTGCCCTGCAGGCAGCCGTGCGTGGCTCTGAATGAATTCATGTGTAGGGTTCATTTTACGAGTCCAGCTTCCAGCTCCCAGGTCCTCATCCCTTTGCTCAGTCTGTGCCTGGAGACCGGAACGGAATGGGGCCAATGCAGCGCTAATGTTCGGCCTGGCCACAAGTCGAAAGGGTAAAATACTTGCCGCCAGCTGGCAACTGCCAACTGCCTTCGGGCCCACCACATGTGTGCGTGTGCGTCTGCGGAATTTTTGGCAGCTTGAAAATTAATGGAATTCATGGCCACCGCTTGGCCCCTGTCCAGCGGCAGGTGTGTATGTGTATGTGGGTCAATGTGAGCCACAGCAGCCTCCGACGGCGACCACTGCGGTGCCATAAAATGTTTTCATTAAGTTCAAGGTTGCCCGGTGGGCGCGGTGCGTGCATGGAAATTAATAAAACCAAGCCTGGCTCTCACCCAGGGATTGAGCATTGGGAGCTGGAAGCTGGAAGGTGGAACCTCTTACCTGGATCCCGTAGCGCCCAAATTTGCACTGTCATTTGCAGGCGGGCCCGCCGGTGCGAGCCGGATTCCCAAGCTGCGGAATTTCATTAGCCAACTTTCTGCCACAAAGTATGCTGCCTGGCGACTTTTGTGGCCCCCAAGAACGCACCTCTTGGAGCAGCGCAATAAAATTTAATTTCCTGGCTTTTATTTAAGCATTTCGTTGCCAGCCAACCAGCCAGCCACTCACTAACCCTTTCCCTTTGCAGGTCTTCCGTTCCGCCATCGACTCGTCGTACCTGCAGATGCTCCAGGACTGGCTGATCTGCACCCTGCCAACGTTCCTCGCCCAGCCGGAGCAGCAAGGCGTCTGGGGTCTCAGCGTCATCTTTTTATCCGCCTCCATAAATCTGCATTTGATTAAACTATTTCCGCTGGTGCTCGGCATCGGGGCGGCCAACTCCGCAACAACAGGCACAGCGGCCTCAGCGGCATCAGCGGCATCAGCGACACCAGCGACAGTGGCGACGGCCCGAAAATTGGGTCAACACGAAATTGCATTGTTCGTGACAGCTGCACAAGATTTCCATGCGAAATTGAGTGGCGAGCAGCGGGAGCGCTTCCGCGAGGCCTTCACCAGCTTCGAGCGGAGTCAAGTCTACGGCAGGATGTTGCAGAGCCTGTGAGCCTGTGGCGATGGCAATGGCGATAGCGATAGCATATAATCATTGTGGTGCTCTGGCCGAGAGCGGATATTTATCTTACGTTTAATTCCAATTGCAGAACTGGGCGGCGTCTCAACTTGCTGCAAAGACAAGCGCAAGCGTGAATAACTAATTGCCCCGAGCTGCGGAGAAAGTTTGGGCGGATGCCGGACACGCGGCTCTTCTTCGCGGCGAAAAGGAACGAAAACTTTTTTAATAGTTGGCGAATTCAAAATTAATTTATGCTTTACATTATGTGTAACTAATATTTAAATTATTGCAAACGAATGTACGCCGCCCCGAGCCCTCCGCTCTGCCCAATCTGGTCAAAAGTTTAACGAGGCCACCAGCAAGAGGGCCACCCGCAATTAATTCCCGTGGCTTTCGACAAGGACCGCGACCAGGGCCAGGAAATTATGTTCTTGTCAGTTTTTGGCAAAGTTTATCATTTATTTATTATGACGACGCTGCTAGCTAGGCAACAGGGGAACCCCAGCCCGGCTAAAGGCTTAACCAATTGCCGGCTAACTCCCAATCAAAATTACTTAAAAATTCCATTATGCAACTCTTAACCCTACCCACTTGTGTATTCCAATTGTAATCAATGCAACGACACTATTGTTTAACGAAATAAAATCACAAATTAAACGCAGTTCTGCGCAGTATCATTGGAGGGAATGGGTGGAGGCGGAATATCTGATTTTTAAAATGCATAAAAGCCGGGCCAAGTACTTTGCCAACTAACCGAGAAATTCGCTTTTGGATTACCGAACTCTATGCAAATCGGTTCGAACTTTTGCTCTTTTACCTGCTGCTGGCTGGCACATGTAACGCTTTCTTCGTTTTTCCATCTTAACAACAAAGCGCATTAAAGTTGACAAAATGTTTCTTTCCCGAACTATCGAGGAAGTGCTGGACTGGAAAAAAGTAGTTCAGCTAACCGAGCTTTGCTTGAATGGCAGATGCCCTGGAAATTATACAAAGGGCTGGCTTTGTTTTAATAAAATATTAATATAGAGCTAAAAATGTTTATATTAGATGTGGTTATTAGGAGATTATGCAGTAGTGAATGGATGAAAAACCTATTATTAAATGAGCTTTGAAACCCTGTTTCGGCAGTCACAGTAATACTCACTTAGTGTGTAAGCTTTAAGTATCTCTATTCAAAATTCTCCATATTGTCATTATCTTTTGTCTAAAGATTAAGTTTCCACTATGCCCATTTACAGAGTATGAAGATCCTGCGTTGCCTGCGTGTGTTTGTATGCCGAATTTGACAGATAAACTTTCGATTCGAGTGTTTGTGGTGTGGTGTGTGTGCCTGGCGTGTGGGCTGTGCCTGGTTGTGCGTTCGACCCGGCGGAAGGTGGCCTTGTGTGCATGCAAAGCTTGCCGGAAATTTGCCAGTTCAACGCGAAACGACAAAAAGCCGGCGAGAAAGAAGGAAGTTGCAGCAGCGGCACACACACCGAAATGAACTGCAAAGCTGTTCAAAGTTGTTTTTCTGCTTTTGGCGAGCGCGACCGAATTATGCAATCGTGGGCGTGCCCCTGCCGCTGTGTCTCGCTCTCGCTCTGCTGCTCCGCTGCTCCTCGGGGTAGTCAGTGTCAAGACAATGTGCCCATTGTCGCCATTGTCGCCATTAAGCCGGCGCAGGCCAAGAGGTAATTTGGCCACTTCTTGCCGCCTGGGCCATAAACTGCAACATTTCGGCTATCAGCATTTGGTTACGCTTCATTTGGCCAAAACGGGCTCAAGCACAGATTGTGCGGCTTCCCTCCCCCCCGGGCCCCGCTCAGGGATTATGCGGTGGCAAGTGGCTGACCGAGCGCAGGTATCAAGTATACGCCCCGGTGGCCAGGCAGTGAAAGCGGCAGTTGCTGCCTTGGCCACTGCAACAGTGACTATGGAACAGTGAGCATGTTCCGCCGCCACTCGTTCCCCGGCTCTCTGCCGCTGTTAACTCGGAACCCACCACGATTCGGAGTGGCTCTCTTTGCTGCGGCACTCTCTTAAGCCGCTCTCGCTCTCTCGGCCCAGAGACTAGGTCAGTAGTGTAACAGTCTCCGCTTCCGATTCCGTTCCCGATTCCATTCCATTCCTACACGCCCACGCAGCGGCAGCTGCTTGGTATGCAGCCAGCACCGCGGGCTGTGCCGCAATTTCTTAATACTCCGATGGCTTTAAGCGCGAGCGGGGGGAGAGGGGGCCAGCGACAACTGTTACACTTACAGTTATGATTATTGTTATTATGATAATGTCAGCGGCATAAGCAGCCGCCGCTTGTAGTTGCCGTTGCCGTTGCCGCTGTTGTTCTCGGCTTTGGCGTTATTGTTTGGCTATTTGCTCGGCGTGGAAATGTTTTATCCTGGCTTGGTCTGCCTAAGCAGGAGAGCCAGGCAGTTCGGCCAGCGAAGCGTGAGCTTTTATGGCGCCAATAGTTGCCTTAGCTTTATTTCAGCGACTTCCTGCTGCCCGCAACCAAATCGAATCGATCCATTGATTTTCCCGCCTCATTTTGCAGAGCAGGGTACTCCAGGAGTGCCCTGCCTCCTGCCTCAACTTGGGCCCCCTTGAAGCTCATTTGAAATTTTGATTACATTGCCAACGAGCCGAAGTGGAACCTGTCAGCGACTGATACGCATTAATTACGTTACCTGGTGTAAAAAGCAACGCCTCGACACTAGACGACGGGGCCGCTTATTAAAATTGAATAAATTATGCAAAAGTGCGCGTGGTGGTGTTCCAGCGACGAAGCCACTCCGCCTGTGCTCTCGCCAGTGGATGGGAGGGATTGGCAGGATGGACACCGCATAATTAATTCCGGTCAGTCGCCAGCGACGAGCGAAATGCAATCAGCATCTTGAGCCTGCTGCCAAAGTCAGGGCTTCATCCTCGGAGCACACACTTCACGAGGGGGAGTCCTTCATGGCTCTGATGTCAGGGATGTCAGCGGCATGCACCAAAGAGGAAAATCAATTTTGTGCCCTTTCCCATTTTAATATCTCCTGAAAACGTTATTATATACTAATTTATTACTTTATCTGACTTTATACTTTATCTATCCTTTACTCTTCTTTAGTAAACATTCTTATGCTCATAAATTTGTAATTATTTAGTTAGTACTTTATTACTTTACTTATCTGACTAAAGCCCTTGCTCCTATTTAGGTTACATTCTTAAGCTCTTTATATTTTAAGTATTTATTATCGAAAAATTACCACTTTCTGTTACTATATAAATATTAATAATTTATTACTTCATCTGACTAAAGCCCTTACTCTCCTTTAGTTGACATTCTTAAGCTCATTAATAAGTAATTATTTAGTTAAAAATGTATTACTCTATTTATCTGACTAAAGCCCTTACTCTTCTTTAGTTGACATTCTTAAGCTCATTAATTAGTAATTATGACTTTATTTATCTGACTAAAGTCCTTGCTCCTCTTTAGGTTACATTCTTAGGCTCCTTATATTTTAAGTATTTATTATTTAAAAGTGACTACTTTCCCTTACTGTATTAATATTGAAAAAAGTCCAGGCAAGACTCAGGTTGCCAGAATCAAAAATTTGCATTCCTGGTTGACTTACCTGTGACTGCACCTCGGGGGACTCCTCCGGCTGAGGAGCATGGGGCCTTGGAATAAATGAATGCCTGAGTGGCTGTGCAAATGAATGCCAGTTCGAGTGATTGCACAAATGCAGCGGCGGAGGCGGCAAGCTGGAGTTCCCTCCCCCCGCTCAATATCGATGGCAGCGCGAATATTCGACAAGTATTCCGCTTTCATGTTTCACGCGTCACTAAATGCCCATTTAAACGCCGGCAGCTCGGTTCGCTTGCACACACCTGAGTTCGATACAAGTGTCTGGCAATATTTTAGACAATTGCCGGGTGACCCGCCGGCTGTCAGCTGAATGTTTTGAAACGCCATTCACGCCGGATTAAGTACGCACGGCTGTGTGTGCTGAGTTATTTAATTCTTTAATGGCTTACACACATAACAAACTGCGGTAACATATGCCCAAAGCCTCGGCTCGGTAACAGGTTAAGAGTGCAATACAATAATACCCTCAGGTGACTTGAACAAGCTCGAGTACAAAGTTAGCCTAACATTACAGAACTACTGATAGACAATTATGTATATCTATAACTTAACTAACTCCAGGCAGGTAGAGTGCTCTAGAAGAGTGTAACTTAGTCCCAGTGACCGCTGGTCCTCTGGTCCTCTCTGGTCCTCTGGTTCCCTTTAAGGGAATCATGTATATGTCCACCTTGGGCCACGGAGATTCACACGCGACGTAGGTGACTGCCCTTCACTGTCACTGTCCTCTAGGAAATTATGCTTAGAGTCCTGTGGTGGATGTCCTGCCGCAGGAGGTCTTGCGCGGCGGCGGCAAATCAGATGTGTAGTTCTGATATCGGGGCGAGCAGTTGATGGCCTGCAGGAACAGGAACAGAAGGACAGGGACTGAGAACACGAAGGAAATGATGCAAAATTGGCAGAGTTTAGCGCTAAAAATACATAATGTACTGCGATGATGGCCCAGTGAATTCACAGTTCGGGCCACAGGATTTGATTAATGATTGGTTGTGATGCAGAGTCACTCTGCAGGAAAATGGAATACGGCCCAGAAGCTATTCCCCCGTCAAGGCCTCTGGTTGCGATTGTGGCCATCGCTTTGCATTTGAATGATTAGATTTGATTCAATATTCAATTATTAAAGTGGTTTGAGGTGTTGAAATGCCGGCAGACAAACAGCGACTGGCAGGGAACTGGGAACTGGGAGCAGCGACCTGGGACCGGTCCTAGGTGGGCTGTGACCCCATCTCCGACTGCCATTGGATTCTGAACGATTGAGGAGCGAGAGTTTGCATATAAATGATTTATGAAGCGCTGTGATTGAACTGCCTGAAATTGTTGATTAGTGCCTCGTCATAGAGACAAGCTCCGGCCGTAGGTAGGACGGCTCTGGGGAAATGAATTAAGGCTTTTGAACCGACGGCAGTTATGGTCTCCGGCTGCCAAGGTGCGCTGTGTGCACTTACATTGTCTGTACTCGGCTCATTATTTGATTATGGCAAATGGCCAAGAGCGGCAGGCGTTTAAAGCTTAAGATCGCAAGTTGTTGACTTGAAGAGTAAGTGTAAATAACGTATATTTTAATTTATTATTAAAGTGCAAAAATGTGTCTATTTTCATGCCAATTGAAATAACACTTTATGACTAGAGACATGCATAAAAAGTGAAATGAAAAAAAAACATTACCAGAGTTGTGCTGGACTTGAAAAATATATTTATTAAAGGAATAAAAAACAATAATCTCGGCCTTACTGTAGTGATTAACAGGTAGTTTTCTCTGAACTCACGTCCGGATGCTGCACTGTCCACATGCCCAGCCGCCTGGGTAGGAAACTCTTTGGGTTCGAGCATGGTTAGTGAAGAGATGGATGAAGAGATTGAAGAGGGAGACATGGAAAAAGCGACCAATTTGACATATGAATAACTGCTAGACGGCCAACAGCAGGCCCGGCCAGCTGGCCAATTAATCAGATTGACATATTCCAGACCACGTGGTCTTCGGAGAATGCAAAAAAGCTCAAGGAAACAATAGTGGAAGAAACAATGCAAACAACAGCGCGGCAATTTAATTAACGTAATTAATCTAATTTAATGACTTGACAAACACATCAATTAGCGAAAGGCAGACCAGGACGGCACCACCAGTCCAGGAACACAATTTATATGCAAAGTGCCAAAAGCTTTGCGCAAAATAGGGAATTTTCCCCGAACCTGAACTCACGCACCGCAGCGACGGCAGTGGAAAAACAAATTAAAATATTAAAATTAAGCCACAAAATGATTGAAAGGAAATGTTGTGCGGCACCTCGCCCCGCCATCGATGCCATTGAGTACAGTGTCTCTATCTCCGGCTCCTGCCCCGCCGTTTCTTGAGCTGCTTGTGTCTGTGTGTCCCTAAAGTAATTAAAAGTAAGTAAAGCAAAATCACCCCCTGCCCGGAGGCTGGAGTCGGAGTCGGTGTGGGCGGGCTGTCCAGTGATTTGCGTCGCGCAACGTTTTTTGTGTTTATGCAAATGGCCGCTGACCAAAAGAATTAATGCGTCCCGAAAGTGAGTTGAATTGGAATGAGCCGGGCCCGGACGGAGCCCGAGCACAAAATTGCGGGCGGCCTGTCAGTCGCTGGAAATGGCGGCAGCGACGGACAGCAATGTGGACAATGCCAACGACCATCAATGAATTTACAAGCAATGCTATAAAAAGACCGGGAAAAAAATAAGGGAAAGCCTGTAATTTTCTTTGGCCCCAATGCGTGGCTAATTTGGCCATATCTTTAAATAGCCAACCTTAAGGAATCACTGGTAATTTTAAAGCCCAATCATTGTGCGATTTAATGGAGAATTATGGAATGCAAAGGGATGGTATTCCAGCTCCCCGCATTGCGTGCTTCCTGCCCAGCCTCGTAAACTACTTCGATGCACTTCATTAAATGGACAAGACAAAAGATTTTACACACACATCCAATAATGGGAAATATTTTTTCATAACAATCCAGCGGGCGATAGCCAGAGGAGGAGGCTCTTTGTTTTAATGCCAGCAGCTGCGAATTGTCGGTGGAATTGTTGCCCTGTTGCCTGGCTATATAAATAGAGATGGAGATGGTCGGATGATGATCTCGCCGATCCAGTTTGATGGGCATGCTCGCTCTGGGCTGCCTGGGATAGAATTGTTCGGTAAATTTCACCTATTTATATCGTATATCTTATATATAAATTCGATGCTGAAGCGAGCGAAGCCTAATTGAACTCGGCCCACGCGGCGTATGCGCGTTTTTCGCACTTAACTCATTAAAACGGCCGCCTGCACGCTGAAAATAAATGGGGAAACGCGCCCAGTCTTTTTGGAATTTTTTAGCCGCTTCTCTTTCGGGAGTGTGTGTGTGTGCTTGTTCTTCTGTCCATTATTATCGTAAATTATTTAATTGCATTTCAATTTTTGATTCGAAATGAAAACATTCCCGCATTCAAAGTCTCATTAGGATTGGAAATGGAAATGCGGTTGAGCGGAAATGGGCACGGCTTTTCCACATATAGGAAAATGAAATCGAATATCGAATATCGCATTCGGGGCAAAGGTTAGTTGCTGTAGCCACTCCATAAATCCAAACTAGACTGAGGGCTCCCTTAAAATTATGACAAATAAAAATGCTAGCGAAAACAATGCACTGAAAGTATTTCAATCAATCGATTCGTCAATATATTGACCGAGCACTCAGGTGCCAGTCATTGGAGGACCCTCCAGCGGGCCACTCGTGTGCCAGCCACTCACCTTGTAGAAGGCCTTCCGGAAATTGCTGGAGAGGAAGGCATAAAGCAGCGGATTGATGCAGGAGCTGCTGTACGCCAGTGTCTGGGCGCTGACCTGTATGACGACCTTCGGCAGGCTGTCGACCACGATGACGCCCAGCGACTTGAGTAGGAGGAGCAGCTGCTTAGGTTCAAATGAAATTAAATTGTATTTTATACTTGGTAAAATGTACTCACCTGAATGGGCGCCCAGAGGGAGGCAAATGCAATGACCACCACAACGACCAGGCGGGTGACCCGCTTGCGTCCCCGCTGCGACTCCTTGGACATGCGCACCCCGCTTCCCTGGCGCCACAGCCGCATGATCATGCGCACATACAGCCCACTGATCACCATCAGCGGCAGCAGGTAGGAGCTAATGAAGAAGGTCACCTGGAAGGTGCGCGGGCTGAGGAAGGCGTTCGGCTTGAAGGTGCACACCCCCAAGTTCCTCTTGCCATCCGACAGTATCTGCGCGAATCAATAAAGGGAAGGGGAGAAGCTGGTTAGCGGATGGCTTGTGTGTTCGTGTGAATATTGCGCATACGTCATGTTGGCTGTGACAGTTGCATGGCAGCCGGCGAGGACGGACGGCCAACAGCCAGACGTCGTAAATAAAACCAAACTGTCATACGAATAGTTTGGACGTCGGACGTCGGACGTCGACAACTAACTCGCAATCTCACTTCGTCTCCATGCTGCTGCTGACATTTGCCTGACAAATGGTTCAGTCGGAGTTGGATTTGGGTTTGGACTTGGAGCAGCGGGGAGGACGGGCTGGTACTGGATTTGGATTGGTATATTGGCTAGACGCGACTAGTGGGGTCATAAACTGCCTGGCGTGTCGTAAAAATATTTGCAGCCTTTGTTTACAGTTTTGTTTAGAGTCTCCGCCCGATCCCCGATTCCCGATCGATGCATGCGTGTGGAAAATCGTATTTAAAAAATCTTCTGCCCATTAATGCCAGAAAATTCTTACAAAAACGGTTTGTTTATCGCCCAGTCGCCGTGCTGCTCTTACAGCCAACGAGAGAGAGATGTTGGCCCACAAATCGAGTTCGGATCTGCGCCACGTCAAGTGCCCAAGGCCGGCCAAGTACAATCATCGCTAGACCCTCGCTGATTTATGGGTTAATTTGGCCCGCTTGTTCCCCAAAATCCAAAGACTTAATAGACCTGACAGGCCATTAATGCGATTTTCTGGTTCTAGTCCCGGTCCCACCCCCGAGCAGCTGTCAATCAATGCCGCGACCTGGAGATCTCGTATCTGGTTACGCAGTCAGACATATGTGGCCGCTGCGTTTATGATTATTACTTATCGATTTCTAATAAAAAGATAATGGCACTCGCACACAGATAATGGCGTCGTCGCCGCTATTTGCATGTGAGCCGGCGAGGCAATGTAATATGGAAATAATTAATAGCAAACTGTTAATTAACATGTTGATCAAACATGACTTAATTATGCCTTTTTATCGCGTGTCTCTTTGTATTTGCACACGCACGGCCAGATAACAAAGCAAAGCACACATATGAGCATTCAACTCGCCGGCCAGATATTTTTCCAGCTTAATCCTTAGACAAAGCAAAGCAAACACATAAACAAACAATAATGCGGCCCCACTGGACCCACTCGCCGCCCCCACGTAAACAAGGCTAACAAAAGTGAGGCCGAGGCGGAGGCGGAGGCGGAGGCAGAACAAAATGCCGAAGCGTGAAATGCCATTTAATAAAATATTAGGTTACAATAACAACACCAGGGCAACCAGAGCAACCAGGGCATGAGCAGGAGCAGGAGCTGGAGCGGCATGGCCAATGGGGCATCTCATAGATAAAATAACTCATGGCCCAGGCGACGACGATGAGATCCGTTTAATTAGCCGCGACTCATTGGCCCTACTTTGCCTGGCCAAGGGAAAAAACCCTGTCCCAGGCGCACAAATAAAAAGTTGCTCGTGTGTGATGTGGGAAAACTGCTGGGAAAACGCCCCCGGACAGTTGGCGACGTCAGCAGGAATATAACCCTCTTTTGGGTTGTGATTCGGTGCTAACCATGATGAAATCGAGTAGGTGTAATGCGGATATAGTGTGGGACTGAGCAGCAAATTAATATTTTTGGGTGTCACGCCCAGGTTCCTAAGTTCCGAGAAATTAATCACAAAAGGATAAAATACCAGGAGGCTCTTGTTATTCTAAGCTTAATATGGGGTTGATCTTCTGTGATGGGTAAAATGTTCACTTAAACATCCTTAAAGGGTGTTCTTTTCAGGCTTCCACACTTAACCTTCACTTGATTAGATTTTTAAAATATATAATATATATATAATATATAATCATATCTAGTTACGCAGTCAGGTAATGTCAGTCAGTAGTGCTTGGCTAAATTATCAAGGCTCTATGATTGGTAATTGGTGATTCCCTTAAAGAGTATACTAATTATACCCTCCACTGACTGATCCTAACCAAAACAATCCAGATGAGTAGCTCTCTGTTTTGGTATTGGCTATTATTCCGCAATTAAAGCGTTACTCGCACACCTCCACTGGGCATCGATCGTAAAAGTTTCAAGTGCCATGCGTAGTGCCAGACGAACACTCGAGCACTTCAAGGTCGCGGCCTGTCCGGACATTTATCATACGCAGTGTGTGCGCCCGAAGTTGGCAAGTACAAAGTTCGCATAATGGCCGCTTGTTGCGACTTATGACTGGGCAAGATTTACGTGCTTTTGAATCAACAGTTGAGCCCGAAAGTGGGGGAGGAGGGAGGCTGGAGAGCTGGGGCGGAACCCGACCTGCGGGACGGCCAGCGCCAGTTGGCAAGTGTTTCTCGCTGGCTATCTGCTCTATAATTAAAAATTTATGAATTCAAAATAGCAAATTAGTAACAAAAACAAATCGGGCGCCGCGCATCTAGCGAAATTTTCAACATAAACACAAACAGAAAACAAGATAAAAAGGCTAAACTTTAATGATTTGTATCAGGATCAGCCGGGCAGGCGGCGGCCGGAGGGGCCTTCGCCTCACCTTTGAGCACAAGGCGGCGGACCATCCATAGATATAAACCCAGCATTGACGCGCAGCTCGAGGAATCTAACGAGGTGACGATGATGGAAAGCAATAAATTTGCCTGGCCCGTGTTCTTCGCAGCAGATTTAGGCGCAGCAGGCAGCTCGGCAACCCGGCAGGCAGGAATAGGAATAGGAATCCCCAGCACCTCCCACGACCATACACTTACCGTGAAGTCGTTCACCAGGAAAACGGGCGCCGAGGCGACCAGCACCACGACCCAGAGGGTGACTATGGCCACCATGGTCATGTTTTCCGTCCGCATCATCCGCGATCGGATGGGATGGACGACGGCCAGGAAGCGATCGATGGACATCAGCACAAGCGTGTAGATCGAGGCGAAGGCCGTCACCACAATCAGGTACTGGACGCTCCGGCACCAGAACCCTCCGAAGGGCCAGTAGTCCGTGACATAGTCGGCGGCCGTGAAGGGAACGCAGAGAACGACAAACAGTAGGTCCGCAATGGCCAGGTTCACGATCATCAGGTTGGTGGTGGAGCGCATGTTGTTGTTGAACACCACCACCAGGATGACCAGCAGGTTGCCCACGAATCCCGTGATGGCGATGGCCCCGAAGAAGAAGCCCACCAGCCAGGGCAGTGTCCCCGACAGGGCCAGCCACTCCTCCTCCGTGAAGTAGACGGTCATATTGTCGTCGGTGATATTGCCAAGGGATATGTTGGCGGGGATCAGCGTTGTGTTTTCCATCTTGATTGGGTTTTTTTCTTTCACTTTTTATGTATCAATAATTGGCCGGCTTAAGTCACATTTCACTTGAATGACACGGGACATTTTCAGTTTTCCCAGCGATTTCGGGGGCACTTCTGGTTCATCACAGTTCATCGAACTCAAATAACAAATTTCCAATCAGGAGATTTTCTCAGCGACGCCGCAGAAATTCAATTATCAATGGAATCGATGGCGAGGACTCAGCTACGTAATGCACACGGACCCGGACCGGAATTGTTCAATCGTTGCGGGTGGCCAAAGCAATTTGGCCCTCACACACACACGGAGGGACTGCGGAGCGATAGCGGTAATTGTAGCCAGGTAAGACAACAATAAGGGGCCAGGACATCGGCGCCAAGGAGGTCGGAGGCAAGAGGCACGTGCAAATCGGCGCCGACGCAGCCAAACTGTGCCGTGTCCGTGTCCGTGTCCGTGTCACACCCTCTGACGACAACAAGGTCGAGACCAACTTGTGCCGCAGTCCTCGAGGACCTCGCTGCACCTACACCATAAATTCAATATGATGTCTTTCTTGGCTGCTCCGCTCTCCGGTCTGTTTGCGTTGCTCGCTCTTTATTGACAAGCGAATGGCATAAATTTTTGGTTTGTCCCCGAAAAAACTCGTTGCCACAGGTACAATTTACGAGGCCTTTGTTTCGCCAAGGAGCACGTACTCCTACGGGTTCTTGGATTTCTGATTTCGCCCGAGCACTGCTGCCTTTCCGGTTCGATTTCGATTTCTGTTTCTGTTTCTGTATCGGTTTGGGGCCAATTCGAAAATCCAAACTGCACGCGTTCGTTTCCAGCGCCCAACTGATTGCTGGCTGAGGTCGCAGATGACTACGTCGGTGCCGGCAGCAGAAGCGGCATCGCCGGCGCCGGCAGAGACGCCAGCCTTTCCAGCCAGAATAAAAGCAACAATAGCAAGGGGCGTGAGTGTGGACGTGGATGTGGATGTGGATGTGAAGCGTCGGGTGGCGGCCGCCGCTCATCATCAGCTGGCTGGCTCGCTGGTCGCCGCCTCTGGAATGTTTGCCTTTGCTCTGCTCCAACAGTTGGCCCGCAATTGTCGGGCAATCACTACGGGCACTGGTACTGCCACTGCCACTGGCCACTCCTCAGCACCCGCTGACAGCCATTCCGGGCCATTGTGCCGCACAGCTGGATGTCGCGCCGATGTCGTCAGCATCGGCTGCACAGCTGGCGCTGCTACTCTGCCCGGGTTAGTACTTTGCTTAATTTCTCTGATTAACTGCCGGGGGCATTCAGGGAAAAAAAGGCAAACAAAAGGAGCCCGGCACGTGCCCATGTACGGGGGGGAGTGGGTTAATACCATTCCCCCTGGCGAGGTGTCACAACATTATGTAACCGCAGCCGGCAGAGCCGAATCTTGGCCTAGCCCAGAGCCTCATTTACATGCTTTTTATTGCCACCACTCGCACTCACCTCACACTCCCCACACCTGTCACCTGCAGACAGCGGCGGCGGCGGAGGCTTCGACAGCGACGCCGGCGTCTGCGTCAGCGGCAGCTGTGGCCCCATCAAATCTGCGGCGGCCTGTCTCCTGCCGCTCGTCCTGGTTCGCCATGGCTCACTGCACCCCTGACGAGGACGCCGCCAAGCTGATGAGATTAAAAGCGAATTAAGCGCCAGGAATAACAACGAAACGGCCACGGTGGCAAAAAAATAAACGAGCGACAAGACAAACAGCAAACAGCGAACAGCACAGGCGAAATTATGTTTATTTAATGTGCAGGACGGCGGATTTAATGAAGTCTTTAATTCTTAATGCAAGTTCATTGCCTATTTAAATGGCCAACAAAGCCTCGACTTCCTCAAATGCCCAATCCCGGAGTGAACTCTAGCCGGGCGGCGCCATCTTGCGCGTTCCCCGATTTCGTTGCATACTTCGAGGCTGTCAAGCAAAGTGTACCGGAAGTGAAGTAGAAACGAGTCTCTTTTGCGAGTCTAAGCTGCTAAAAAAATACTTTTTAAATTTAAATTTTAAATCTATATGTCTCAGAATATATTGTGGCTGCTTGGAACACACCGGAAATGCAAAATACCTGGAGTAATAATATCTAAAAAAGTCATACACAACAATAGAGGTTGAAAAATTGTATTCCCAGCTCACAATTATTTATTTTTATCTCATACAGTGAACAAATAAATAAAGAAAAGCCAGAAAGATAAAGAATTCCCTTGCCCAACCAATCTTTCTTTGAGAAAAGAGTGAATTCAAATGAATAATCATTAGCAAAGTGTACCGGAAGTGGAGTGGAAACGAGTCTCTTAGCTGTCCCTAAGCTGCTAAAAAAAATACTTTTTAAACTTAAGTTTTAAATCTATATGTCTTAGAAAACATTGTGGCTGCTTGGAACCCACCGGAAATGCAAAATACCTGTAGTAATAATATTTTAAAAAGTCCTTCACAACAAAAGAGGTTGAAAAATTTGATTTCCCTCGCTATTATTTATTTTAGCTCATACAGTGAACAAAAACATTCAGAAAAGCCAGAAAATCAAAAATTCCCTTGCCTAAACCATATTTCTTTGAGAAAAGAGTGAATTCAAATGAATAATCATTAAACCCGAACTTCTGCAAAGGCTTAACAGAATTTGAAAGCATTCCACCAGGCACACACTTGAATTAGCATCTAAATAAATGACTGTCAGGCATAAGGACATTCACAGCCACACACACACATAAGCACCACACCCTCTCCATCTCAAGCCGCACTTCCCTTTTCCCCCGACCTCTCCCCACGCCACAAGCAACAATTTTTGTGATGCCAGAAACTTTCGACGTGATTGAAATGCTTTTTAATTTTTCATCAAAATCATTTCATTGCGTCAAAATTGTTTGAGTGCTTGGGCGCGGCATGATAATCCGCACACACACCGCCCTATATCCCTACATCCCTACATCCCTACATCCCTGCGCCCACGCAGCGTGGGTCCTGGAACACGCCCGGCTTAACCTTTTTCGTGTGCGGCGATGGATTGGTTCACTTTTGCCATAATCATGCGATAGGGATTACAAGTCTCTGGCAGGGACACGAACTCTTGCCGGCATCGAGGAACTTTGGGAACAGTGGGCCAGCCAGCGAAGTGGTGTCTCCAGGTCCCAAGTAATTTGAACTCAGGGAGAGCGCCTTCCAACCCAATCAATCACTGCCTTTAATTGCCCGAGCTCATCCAAAACTTATCTAAACGGAGCGTATATATCAGCGATTCGGATACTGTGTTCTTCGGTGCCACTGTGTTCGGGGGGCCCAAAGTCAACTTTTGACGAAAATGATGGATTATCGCCTTTTGCGCTAACGTTCACATGTTTTTATTTACTTGTATTCGAGCCATACTCACTGGTGTCCCGGACCTGACCCTTTTTTCGACAGCTGTCTCGCATCGCCGGCGGGGGAATTAATAAATGTAAATCCGCATGAGAGGGCCCAAAAAAGCAGGCAGCGGCGATGCTTAAGCCACACAAAAGACCGCACTAATCGCTTTTTTCTCTGTTTTTGGTCCGGCCGGGATTTGGATTGGAAATGGAGGGGTTTCGGGTTCCGGATCCCGGATTCCGGGTTCCCAGCGAGACTGGGGAAAGAAGTAAGAACCAATGGCCGGACGGCGACACAACTTTTACACAGCTTTCGCTATTTAATTATTCAAATTGACTTTTCTTGCCTGACGGACGTTAATTTTGAAATCCCTTTCTAAACGATGCCCCGCCCCGCTCCGCCCCACCTGCCGCGGTTGCTCCGCAACTTCGCTTTACGCTCGCGGCTTATAAGTTTTTTGGCCTTCGCTCGCTTTTTATTTTTTGCGCGAATTTCCTTTTTGTTTTCCGCCGGCTCACTTAGAATGCGCTGAGTTTGCATTTAGCTTTGGCTTTCATTTTAGCATTTTGCCGACCGCCTTTCTTCCAGCTCCCCCTTGGCCCGGGATCCGAGTTCTTTTTAGTTTTTTAATCAAGATGTTTTAAATGCGGCCACGCCAGTGAATGATGGATTCCCTTTTGTTTTTTTCTCTAGCCCCCAACAAAGTAAACAGAAAGTTGGTTGGTTGGCTGGCTGGTCGGTGGGTTCGGCCAAAGATTTATGCAGATAATAAAATGAGTCTTCGAATGAATAATCAAGTTTTGCATGGTCCCGCTCATAATTAAGGTTCGTCCTTGAGCCTGGCTTTGGCTCTCCATCTCCATAGCGTAACTTTTCTGAAAAGCCAGTACAAATCACCGAACCCGCCCCAAGCCAAGCTGCACTTCGAGGCGACGGAGCGACTTCTTAAAGTGGTCCGGCAATTTAACCTGCGTTACCTGGACAAACTTTATAGAAAATGAAATTTTCTAGTGCTTTAGCGTTTTATTACCGAACGGTGGCTGGCTGGGTTTATTGTTACCTGCATTCCACGGGCAGCCCGGGACAAAGGACAATAAAATGTCGCTAGCAGCGGGCGGCCATAACTTCCGGAAACTAGAGAAGGCCAAACCCGATGCCGGAGAGCAAGTGCAACTTGTTAGACTTCCCCGGCCCCAGACTTGGCCACCCAAGGCTTTTTGTTTTTATTAAGTTCCGTGACAAATGCGATTTTTACGCACAGCCAGCTGCAGCGGGAAGAAGATATTGCAGTCGCGGCGACATCCGTCAGTCCGGCGGCCACACTTGTTGCCATTGTTGAGATACAAAATTAACTTTTACGCTTTATTACCGCAAGAATGGTGAAACAAAACAAATCTTAAGTTGCAGCTGCACTTCGCAACTCCACAAACTTCTGTTTTCTGTTGTTATTGTTGCTGCTCCCGCTGTCGTCTCTGTTTTATTTGGCCCTGTTTCCGGCGTCGCCGCTTTTTGTCGCCGGCATCCGGAGGCCATCAAAATTGCCGGAAGCGCGAGCCGGGCAGTCAGTGGCATTGTCATCAACTCAATTACATTTGCGACTCCTTGCCCGGCGGCGGCGGCAATTGCAGCAGGAGGAGGAGCATGGAAGAAGGGAAGCTAGACGCGGCCCGGCTTTTGTCCACTGACGGATGACAGAGTCCGCTAAACAAGCCGCACAATACGCGCGGCGTCGTTGGCTTTTATCTGGCCACGCCCGCCTCTGCCTCTGCCTCCTTCCACTCCCGCCCAGCTGCATTGTGTCCTGTCTCGTGTGACGGATGCGACAGGAAGCTGCGATTCTTGATAGCCAGCCAGCACAAAGGCGCAGGCCAGAGGAAAAAAGAGGCGGCCACTGGAAGCTGGGAAAGCTGAAGCACCTTTCCGTGTATCTATGGCGCCATAATTTACTGCTTCCCCTGCTGCGCCGCCTTTAATCTATGGCCATGTTGCTTCGGCGGCGGAAATGTTTCACAGAGATTAGCACAACATGTCAACATTTTGATTTACCAGCATGGAGCCTGGAGATTTCCCCAGCAACTCCCAGAACTAAGAGGCTCAGGCCGAGGTCCCATCGATTGTCGAATCGGCATCATTAGCCGACTTTATGTCTGGCTCTCCATTTCCAATGCAAATTGGAACGACTGCGACACCGCCTGGCTGCGGCAGGCGGTCAGCTCGAGTCGATCCTTAAGAGGATTATCCAGGCACAGGTGCGTCTCGGCGTGCATCAGGTGAGTGCCCACGCGGAGCCAGCGCTGGGACTGGCTCGGCCGCCGACAAGGCTCTAGGATGAGCTCGAGGCGGAGCTCCACGCCCAGACAGAGCTCCTGGTGGGTGCTCAGCTGTCCGGTGCTGCGGAGCAGGATCCACTGGGTGATGTCCTCGCGGTAGCAGCTTAACAGGATCAACTGATGGCGGGAGTCCTTGTGCAGACACCGATCCTCGTTCCTCAGCGTTCCCGTCGCAGCAAACTCATCGAAGTGAAGTCTGGGGGAAGGTTATTTTGAAATTAATAATACTTCACATAACAGATGACACAGAGAGAGATTCTTTAGTACTATGCCTATTTTTAACTTGTATACTGATGGAATTTTAACAACTTTAGTTTAAAACTCTTTTTAGTATAAGATAGTCATATAAAGTAGTATTATATATGCTTAAATTCCCTTAAAACCTACAGCTTTAGTCAAATTTGTTCCCTGTGCACTGACCTTAGTTCGGGACTGACGCGCCGCAGATAAAAATCTTCTTTGTTATAGAATATATAGTCATATAAAGTAATATTATATATGCTGAAATTGCCCTAAAAACCTACAATTTTCCCCAAATTTGTTCCCTGTGCACTGACCTTAGTTCGGGACTGACATGCCGCAGATACCAATCGAAACGATGACACTGGAGCTCCCTCCTCAGCCGCTGCAGCTGGTGGGAGGTGTGATTCAATGGAATGCGCCTGGCCGCCGGCTTCAGTGCGTAGAACATATTTTTGTACTCGTCCAGCCAGGACTCGGCTATGATTTTTGAGTTGCTGTGGCCGAGGAGAGCGAGGAGAGCAAGGAGAGTCCAATCAGCATGTGATAGGAATGTTTATATTAAGCAGACGCTGTGATGGAGTAAATTGAAAAATTCCAGAGGGCAGTGCGGCCATTTCACACCTAATCCCCGACCTCGGACTCACTGCAGATAGGTTTCCTGGGCGGGGCTCAGCTGCTGCCTCTGCTGGCTCTCGTCGGAGGACTGCGGTGGAAAGTCAAAGGCGTGGCGCCGGCGGAAGATGTGTCCGATTCGACTGCAGGGCACGATCTCAATTTGTCCGCCGCAAAGCCACAATTTAATGGCCAGCTCGATGGACTCACCGCCCCAGATCTGCGGGTATAAAAGCCCAACTGGGGCACTGAGAAAATTCCCATCGAAATGCCAGTGGCAGTGTCGGTGTCAGCGTCAGTTGGAATAGAGCCGGATTCCTGGCCTGACACTAGCAATTAGAGCACTTGACACCGGCTAATTAGCTTTCCTCACCTTCAGATTCGAGTTGAAGCTGCCGAGCTTAAGGAACCAGTCGCGGGACATCATCAGCACCCCGCCAGCAAAGGCAGGACTGCTGTAGGGCTGCTCCGGCAGCTCCTGGTTGGCCATCTCGCGCTTCAGCCAGTGGAAGTGCAGGGACCAGTCGAATCCGCCCTTAAGCATCTCGTTGCCCTTCCGGTAGCTCAGTGTGGCGGGGTCAATGGGATCCAGCACGGGACTGACCGCCAGGTTGGGCCTGAGGGTCAGTCGCTCCAGCAGGGGCTCCAGCCAGCCCTCGTTCACCTCGCAGTGGCTGTCCAGGAAGAGGATGTAGTGGCCGCTCGCCACTCTAGCGCCTCTATTGCGCGACCAAATCAGGCCCTTGCGCTGCCTGTTGGTCAGGAAGATGAGCCAAGGGCGACCCCGTGTGTCCATCCAGGCTCGGAGGTCCTCCAGCAGGGTGGCTGTTAATAGACTGGTAAGTGCTCTGTCCTGGTTGGGGGGTTCTGAAACCCACCATCTCGGCTGGCATCGTTCACGATGATGAGCTCGTGCAGATAATCCGCGGGAGTGCGGCTCAGCAAGGAGACGAGGGTGCGCAGCAGCATGGAACGCGCCTCGTTGTGGAAGCTGATCACCACACTCACCTGGGCTTGCTTCGAGGGTGGCAGGTTGTAGTTGTGGGCGTGGCAGCTACTCAATTAAAATTGTTAATAATATTTATATTTATATTAATTTTATTGTCACCTTTCATGCCTTGTTCTGGGCACTTTCCGTATGGCTCCCATAGCATCGCTCAGGTGAAGATTGTATTGGTAATACTCCTCTGAACGTTCAGGTGTGCCTGAGATAAACTCCCGCCAGCCACTGGCATTGCCTAGATATAACGGCTATAAAACGAGTGCAATCTGATACCGACTTCTAATAATTCAAGAAGATCTAACTCACTTCGCTCCCTGGTATTTCTTCGTGATTCCTGTTCCGCAGAATCACCAGAAAGAACAACAACTGGCAGATTATACAGGTGAGAATACATGAAATCCATAGACGTGGTCTGCCACCGAACATGGCCAGAATGTGGAGCAACTGCAGCAAATCCAAGCGACTTTATTCCGATTCCGATTCCGCATGGCGTTCCTCCAGGTGGTCACCAGTCGGTGGGGAAGCCAAAGCGAAACTAAGTAGCCGAGATTGGGACTTCACACTTCATGTGTGTTCACTGGAAAAGTTCGTGCTTATCAAATAAGCAAGTGTCGTCACATGCCGAGAGATCAATAACATTATTATTAAGCAAGCTAAGTAAATAAAAAATTAGAAATAGAATCAAAGTTTAGAACTGCTCTTCATTACAATTTATTTGTGGCCTGCTCAGAACCATATATATATATCGGCGCTTTCTGTCACACTCTGTCATTGATAAATGCTCGATAAGTTTGGCAAATATTTGTGTGTAGCTCGCAAGGTGTTAATTGCAGGCACCGAAACTATCTATTACCCATGAGCTGTCACGCGGGCGGGGGCTTGGGCAGGTGAGCCCAGACTTGTTATCGATGATGTTTCACTCATGGCCCTCTGGCGCGAATCGCTATCAAATATTTATACCCTTTATCCGAAAGCAAAGTGAATTGTGATTGAATATTACTATATAGTACATAGCTACATCTCTCATTAAAACAGTTGGTATAAGTGAAGGGAACTATTTGTTTACATTATTTCAGCATTATAATTGCATTATTTTGCATGTGAATTTTGGTGCTCACGTATGGGGAATATTTTGCAATTCATATTTATCTGAGCATTTAATTGACTGTAATTATTTGCGCAATTTTCCAGCACGGCACCCTGCGGCTCAAATAATACACAAAATGACTTATTTCATTTGCTCTGTATGCAAATAATTGCTGTTGATTCGATTTGGAACATAATAATGTGATATACCAGCAAATATGCACTACTTCCTATGTCAATCAGTTGATGGCAAATAAATTGACGGGCGGGCCGTGTATGTATGGGCCGAGTGAATTAAATTGGCTACCAAATGGCCGGCGCATTCATTGAGTTGAGATTCAGTGGCTCGGCTCCGGCGCTGGCTTCTCGCCTGCACTCGCATATTGGCATTGGCTTTTATGGCCTTTTGTTGCTGCCATAAATATTTCAAAGGCCAGCGTCGCGTCGGTTGCCATGCAGAGAGGAAAAATAAAAAAAATAAAATAAAGGAGGTTGTACCAACTGCTATCCATCCGCACACAGACATATAGACATGTAGCCATAGCCACTATGGAACGATGTCCATATTGGCTGGGGTCCGAGTGGTTTGCTGGCTCTTCCTCTCTACCCGCTCTCTGCTCTCCTCTTGGGTGATGTGATTTTATTTAAAATTGTTAGGCAAAGCGGAAGTAACTCATTCAGTTAGCAACAAAATCAGGGGCCATGCCCCGGCTAAATTGGAGTGTGACTTCCGCATTGCATTAGGGTTATACTTAGTTGTTGGCCGCTGGCTGATTGACTTACGTGCCCCTCGTTGTGCCCTTCGCTTTCGGTTTGCCGTGGCAACGTCTCTACGTGCAGCGGAAATGCATTTTTCCAGTCACGTCTCCTCCGCTCAGACAGACGCCAGCCGGAGTCCGCATCCAGCTTCGGCTTTAGCTCCTGCTAGTGCTCCCACTCCTGGGGGCAGGTAAGACATACGCCCCCACTGAGTGGCAGCGACGGCCAGGGGATTCTTTTGTTTTCGGCTGCTTGGCGTGGGAATTTATTAAGCCGGGCGTGATCTATGCGCTCGAGCTCTAGCTCGGGCGAATTAAAGTGCTTGGTAATGAATGAGGAGCTGCCAGGGATACGGGGATCCCGCGTCCGTATAGATATGCTGCCCCGGCGCCTAATTGTATGCCGGGTCGCGTGTGCAGCTTAGCAATTAAGTGAGCAGCCGCCGCCAATTCAAGGGCGACCAAGGCAACAAAATGCGATATTCAATATGTTTTCAATTTGCCGTTTTCTTCGGCTCCACTCTGGGTCGCGTCCTATCAAAGGCAATCGCAAAAGCCGTAAAACAAATAAAAATAAAACGAAATTATGCCAATAAATGAATTATAAGGCGCACGCACAACGCGGCGTATACGCAACGCCAGTCAAAGGAACGGGCGACAATGCCTAAGTGGCATGTAAATGTGTGTCGGAGTCTATGTGGCATGTCACTGTGTGTGTGTGCTTGTCCGGGCTGTGGGTGAGGGTGTGATTATTATACGGCCACTCACGCACACACGCACAAATTCGTGTTCCTGTGTGCGTTATGATAATGTTAACAGCCCGGGCCAGGCTTCTAAAATTTTATTAGCAGGCAGCTTATGGAACTTTAAAAATAATAACAAAAGCATCGCCAAAGCACCAGCAAAAAAGAGTGCCTCTGCCTGTGCCCCTCTGCCTGTCCCTCTCTCTCTCTCTCTGGCTCCTTGTTAGCCATAAAGAATATTGCGGAAATTGCTTTCTTTGCACTCGAAATGCTCAGCAGACTCGGCCGCTTAGCAGGGTGCACTCATTTCGAAATTGTTGCGTATTATCGTAAAATTTTACGCACACCCCCACACGCCCAACTAGCCCACACATGCACAGTGGCTGTCAAGGACGTGAGCACACATACAAATGCGATTCGGTGCACAGGAAAAAAAGGAGAATTCAATTATGCTGGATTGCCTGTAATGTCAATTACAGACAAAAACCAGACTACTATTAAGTAAACAAGGATCTGATGCAATCTAGAGACCTTAGAGGAGAGACTCTTATCTTAATAGTTAGTAAATATAATATATTCGAGTCACCTTTTAATTAATTAACTATTGTAAGTATGAAAGGGAAAAATAACTTTCCATTAAGACAAAAGCATGATGTTCACATTAGATCTTTAGATATACTCCCAAGTCAAGAAACATGTATTGGAAAATAGACAAATCCCTTAATTAATTTCAAAATAAGCACACAATGTCTTCACTAACAATCCTGTAAATTTTTGCCCGTGTGGAAATACTTCGCTTGCCATTGTAGGAGTCCTCCCTGGAGCATTTAGCTCGACAGACATTTCCATATCCAGCTGCAGCCCCACAAGGGGCTGGCTGCTCCTAAGTGCGTGTGTCAGTTGAAAATATTTTTGCAAAACAAAGCAAAGATTGCGAGGCGCAAAAAATGTGCTTGTTTTGGCTCATTTTATGAACTGCGGTCGCGCCCTTGAATTATTTAGATTAATTTACGAAAGTGCTTCTGCCACACAGTGATAGGCGGCTAATTTGCCAGGACCTCAGCGACAAATCGCCGAGAGAAGATCAAAAGCGAGGAGCAGATAGCAAATGGAACACATGGACGATGGACGAAGGACGGAAAATATAATTTCAATGATTTTCCATTTCGATACCAGGAGTTGGGGGAGCAGAAAACCATTTTAATGATGTTTACACAGATTGTATGCGCCCAACGACATTTATAGCTACATCCACGTGCTGCTGCCTCCGTAGTCACAGTCACAGTCATAGTCACATTATGTGCTTTATTGCGATTGACTAGAACTTTTCACTATGCCCGACGGAGTACTTTAGTTGATGACATTATCGCTGCAATACAAAAGGTTTTCTGCCACTGCCACTTCATCTCAGTGTTTGTACACAGCCTCCCCCCCGCCGCCATTCACTCGGCCCCGGTTTTTGTCAATGACACTGATTCCGATCCTGAGCCGGAGTCTCCGGTCCCCGGACTCCGTCCCCGTTCCGCCGTACCCGGCAAATGTTGCTAAGCGTCTGCGCGCTTAATGGCTCTCGTTGGAACTTTGATTCGGCAGCGGCAGCAGCAATTTTTCATTAATTTGATTGAACCTCAGCCTGGCGAGCGGAAATGAGGCAGAACAATTTAATGTCATATTTGGAAACTAAAAAAAGATGGCTTTGTTTGATGTTGTTTGAAAGAAAAATATAAACACATTGAGTGAAGTGATTATGATATAAATTACTTTCAAATAAAATGTGGTCTTATTTGCGGTGGCCTCTAAGAAGAAATTGGTGTGTGTGCCAATTAAAAATGTTGAAAGGACGTGTATTTTTAGAGGATCGAAGTTGTATTTAAGATCTTCAAATGGACACTGGACCAGGAAGGTTTAAAATGTTCGCTTGACATTTAATTATATGCATATAGTTTAAGCGAACGAACGCTTCTATTTTATCCAGCTATAAATTAATAATTAGTGTTTAGGTATAATCAAAAAACACACTAGTAAATAGTTAATTAAATTTGAGAACCTTTAATATTTTCAGCAATGATTCTAGGTACAATCGCATTGCACTATCCTTTCAGCAGCAGAACGTAGACATCAATTACTGGGTCCTGGGTCCTAGGAAATGATGTCCAGCTAATCCTTTATCCTCCCGCTTTATCATCGAGTGCGTAGTGGCTGCGATGGTAGCCAAAGTGGGGACGCCAATCCCCAAGACCGTACTTCATCCAGAGATGTTTAACTGGCACAAGATGGACGTGGCCAAGACACAGCAGGGCCAACAGTAGTATGTTCAGTAACATGGCTACAACTAAAGCTACAGCAGGTGGGAAATGAACCAAGAACTAATTGAATTTTAGGAATTCGACTCGGGCATAAATCAATTAACTGGAAGAGTTTCATTTTAAAGTGCTGTGTTTACCTAATCATACAGTTTTAGGGTTCCTTTTGTATTAAGAAATATAAATGGTAAATACAAAGAATCATCGAATGTTACAATATCGCCTCGTCCATGTTGTATTTCTTCAATAGTTCCAGACCAGACATCGCGAACTCGTGGGTATCGTAGATGGTGGTGTACAGGTTGACGCCCGTGAACACCGGGCAGTTGTGGCCCGCCACGTTCACTCCGCAGATCATATTGTTGTTGACGAGGGGAGTTCCGATGGTATTCTGACACGTCCTCGTGTACCTCTGGTTCCGCACGCAGATCATGTTGTCGGTGGCTATCATTCCCAGGGGATCCTTTATGCGGTGCCGGCACTCCTGGACCGGCAGGGTCCACGATGTCCGGGAGTGGATGCTGTGCCGACTCCTTATCCAAATGGGCACCTGGACTTTTACGTACTGATCCTGGAGCTCGTGGTTGCAGAGCTTGACAATGTCATTCTCCAACTTGGTGTCATTCGGGTGATGGAAGAGGGCGATGGTGACCAGCAGGGAGTCTTCGCCTTGTATGTAGCTCTCGTTAAGGTTCGTCTTGTGGCCCAGAATCACTTCGTTGGCGTACGTCTTCACGTTGACCACATTGGAAGCCCTTTGGTCGAAACAGGTGGCCGCGGTGACGACGACCAACTTGGAAACCTGGGTGCCCACGCAGATATACTCGCCATTCTGGTAGATGCGAACTATCAGCTCGTGGATCATCACCTTCTTGCCCGATGGGCTGAGCAGGACCACTGGTTCCTTGGCGTTGCCAGCAGAGCCGCTGATCTCCTTAGAATCCGGCTGGGGGCCTTCAATGTTAACTGTCCTTTGCATCTGACCAGGAGAGCCGCCCCCCTTAGTATTCGGCTGGTCCTGTGTCCTTCGAAATGAACGTTTGTAGTCCAACTGCGTCCTTCGGTTAAGCTGCGGCTTGTAATCGGAGAGCATGTAGCGGTGGAAATGGGATTTGGACTCCGCTTCAGCTGCCAGAGCAGCAAACAGGCCAACTACGAACATCCAGAACAGGTGCAGCCCCATGATCTTAGAGGGTCTTTGAAAACTGCGCAAATATTATTCGCCCAATAATATAGTCCCACTTAGTTTATCGAATCACTTGGACACGCCTTCCTCTGATTTTCAATGCCTTGTAACTGGCCTTTTGGTTACATATTTGGTTAGAAGCGGAAACATTAATTACAACTTTATTTACTAAAAATTGTCCCAATTGTTTAAGATATTGATTAGGCAACACTAGAGGCTTGGATTAGGCTTAAAACTTTGTTTAGACACACCAAATATTTCTGTAAAGTTGCTTATCACCTTTTTTGGAGAAACTGTATGGATTTTTAATAATATCTTCTATCTGAGAACCTCGCTTAATGTCCCTTTCAAAATTCATCTAATATTCATCAACTCCAGGATCTTTTGACATATTGCGCTGCGCTTTATGTGCTAATGCGAGGAAATGCTGTAATGAATAGTCCTCCTTGTAGTTGACATTATGGCCGATGTAGATACTCGGCTCTTGCTTCAACAGGAACTCGATCATCGGTGAACGGGTTGTAGGCAAGGAGTCATTGAACGGACCCGTGTGCGTGGCCGCTCGCAGGGCGTCCGTGGCGATCTGGATAAACTTGATGACGTGCCGCATGGGCAGGTATATGTCCATGTTGACGCTGTCATTCTCCTCGTCGCAGTGCTCGCCGTAGACGTTGATGGCGGCCAGCATGTTGCCAACGATGAGCGGATCGCCGGGCCGGGTGCTGCAGGTGGTCTTTAGCGTGTGCCGGTTGTTTCGCACGCATATGAAGTACGGCTCAAAGGTGGATACATGGAAGAGATCCTTTAGGCTGTAGTGGATTTGGCACCGATCGTAGTTCAAGACTACGGTCTCCATGTGGGTGACCTTGAACATCTTTGGATCCAGAAAGGCAATTAGCACTTTGTCCCCCGACTTTGGTATCCCGCGGTGGAGCTTAATATAACGATTAAATTTCCCAAGTTTGTTTTCTAAGGCCAGGAGGGCCACGTAGTTGGACTTCTTGTTTAAGCCAGCTGCCGGCATGTAGAAGGAGATCACCGAGTGCGGAATATTCGTTGAGAGCTCATTGCCCGACACCACGCCCATGTCTCTGGCCTTATACTCGTAATATCGGTCCCCTTCTGGCGAATTGAAGCAGTGCGTCGAGGTGATGACCATCCGGTGCGAGATCAGGGCTCCCGAGCAGATCATAGAATTTAGGTGCAGCACATTGACGTAGTAACTGATGTCACGCAGCGGATTAAAGAGTGGCACATGGCTTCTTGAACGCGGCGCGATCTCGTCCCGCTTCTCGAGTGCCTCTCGATTGTAGTCCACGTGATCCTTGGTATGGTGAGCTTTATTGTAGTAAGTCGGCCGATGGTAGTTCTCCACGTACTTCTTCACCCACATGGAGGCGCTGTAATCCACTCCCAGGACTAGCAGCAGGCTTACGATTAACATCCGCATACTGAACGTCGAATGATATTAAGCTTAAGCTGAGGAACTGATGCAGTTTCCCCTTGGAAATAGGCGAATACAACTTACAAACTTAATTAGTTTCACTTTACACTGAGAGAGAGAGGCATTCACCGTGAAGAAACACAGTCTAGGTGAGCTTTAAAAATCTATAAACAGAGTGCCTTAAAAATAAGTACATATTGTACATATCAATTTAGTTACAATATGAGAATAATAACCCCATATCCTACCAAAAATGCCAAGTGCACTCCCAAGCAATTTCCTGTTCTAGCCAGATCCGGATAACTGTTTTTTTCTACGGGAATCTGCAGCAATATTAATTAAAAATGTAGATGAAAGCCAATCGGCAGACACCTGCTCTGCCTCCCCCTCGTCTTGAATCCTCTGTACGTGTCCTTTATTTGCCGTGACTGGCATTGTTTTGGCATTTGCATTTTTTGCAGCACACTTTTGTGCGCGCCGAAAGAGGTACAAAGCATTGGGATTGGGATTGGGATGTATCCCCTGGCCAGCAGCCGGAGCTGCACATTGAATTATAAACCGAGCATCGATGGCCGTCATTTAACTCTTGCCTTTTGCCAACGACGACGACAAGGACGAGAAGGAGTAGCCTGTCCTGACAACGCCAGACGGCATTGTGCCTGATGTGAAAGGCTTGAAAGGCTGCTAGGACTGGCAAGGTATGTGCGCAAGATGGCTGGAAAAAATGCGCCGCACAACGAAGGACATAGATAATTAATTTGCTTTGATTACAGTTGTCTGGGCCGAGCAAAATCTGATTCAGAAGCCGGCCCCGGCTCCGGCTCTGGCCTGGACTGGCAGACGGAAATTGAAGTGTTTGTAATGTATGCGAGAGATGCTGGGCCTCGTGGCTCCTTATCCTGCGGCAAGAAAACTGATGGGCCAAAAGCCACTTCCACTTCTACTTCCATCTGGCTCTGGCTCTGGCTCTGGCCCTGGCGTCGACAGCAAAAAGTGACAGCCACGTCGGCAGGCTCGACGACGGCGATGAGTGCGTCTAATTGATGGGCAGCCAAAGGCTTTTCCATGCAAATGTCTACGAATGACTGACTGGCAACGGGTAGCCCCGGATTTCGCAGGATGCCAGCTGCCAGGTCGGGTTCGCTCATCAATTATTTAAAATATGTTACACTCGGCACATAACTTGGCTGACAAACATGTGTTCGTTCGGCCTGGTAAGCCGAACCGAGCCGTTGGCCATAATAGCCGGTCATTATGTTTATGTGCCGGCGCTGGGGGACCGAACACGGACACACACCAGCAGCCACACACACCTGGCTCGTGTCCGGAAAAAGAATACGGAGCCCGACCTTGCCGAAATTTATGCGTACGTGCCCGCTTGAAAAACGTGGTCGACGACAACCGACCTCGGGTCATTTATTATTAGCTGTAAAAAGCGTGTCCGCCCCATTTTGCTTCCGCCTTTAGTTTGGATTTTAGAGTTCCAGCAATGCTATCCAGGATGCTATCTGGAAATAATCTCAGTTGAAGCTGAAACACAAGCCAAGTGGCGATTTGATAAAGTGCGGTGTATGAAAGGAAGAATATCCTGCTCCTTATTCATTATCTCAGCCATAAAGTTTAAGCTTAAGACTAGGTAAGTACAAGTATCTATGGAAAGTAAGTATATATAAAATTAACACTCTTTCCAGAAATTGTAGTAAAATTTCCTGATTGACAGGTGAGTTATTAGACCATAAAGTTGTAACACTCTCTTAATCAGCATCCAGTCCCGACTCCAGTCTCACCTGGTAGCTTGATTTTTACAGACACATTTAGGGTTTCAACAGGCATCTCTTAGCTGAAGACTATATTAGTATTTCCTGCATTTAAGAAATCTAAGAATACCATTTAGTTTATATACTTGATATGTATTTTTCTTCTGTTGTCTTTGACACACTTGCCATGTTAGTGCTCAGAAATAAATAGAAGTTCAGATAAAACTAAAGCACAATTATTTACCTAGCTAAAGGGTAGATTTCAGCAAGGGCGTCGTTCGTATGTTATCTCGGCGCTGTCGACGGCAAATTAAATGTCACTCACACGCCATGTAAGCCGAGCAAAGATTTTGCAGCTCATTATGCAGCATGACGCAATGAAAAACATAGGGGAGCTTGCTTGCTGGCGACGGAGCTGAGCTTATTTGAATTTACAAGTTGCCGGAGACTAATGGCAAATTCAATTTCGAGCGGAGCTGGAGCTGAGTGGAGAACGCTTTAAAGGCAATCAAAGACAGGCGCTGGATCTCTGGCTGGGATTTGGCTGCAGGGTCAGCTGGGCGAGTGCATTTGGCTTGAGCAGCTCGGACATGGACACGGCAAAGAGCGAGTTGCGATGGACACGAAATGCCGGCGGGCCGAAAAGCGGATGCAAGGAGCTGAAGCTGCAAGGAGCAAGGAGCAAGGAGCAGGGAGCAGGGAGCTAGGGAGAAGCGATCTCAGCGGTGGCGGCTACGTCTTTGATTGCTCCGGCTCTCCTCCTGTCTTCCACTCAAGCACAGTTCGTTGCACATCTGAACATACCCTCGGAAAATAAATGCAAATTTAGCCATGACAAACACTCGTACTCGTACTCGCACTGGCACTGGCACTAGAGCTGGAGCTAGGACTGGTGCTAGCCCACTGGCCAGGACATGCGCTGCTCCTTTTACTGCCGCCGCTGCACATTTCCCGAGTGCCAAAGAGCTGCTCTATTTCGCTCCGCCCCTGCTCTTTCAACATATTTGTATAAATTTTCGATTTTCTGCTTCAATAGTCTCCTGGCGTTCTATAGCTGCTGCTGCTCGCTCCTCTTCACTTTGTTTATGTCTCAAGAATTCAATATTTTTCAAACTATTTCTGCTGTTTTCCTCGCCCTGGCTTTGTTGTTCTCAGCTCTCTGTTCTCGCTGCTGGGTTCGATATATAGAATTACTGCCAAAGGATTGAATGGAGCCTGCGTTTTCGGAATCCTGGTGCAAGTTAAAGTAGTTTATCAGTTCGATTTGAGGTATGAACCTGAAGAATATACTTTTCACTCTCACATTTTATATGCTCATTAAATTTTATTGCTCTTATATAGTTCTAAGTCCCTCAGAGCACGCAGAACTCGTTTTGTTTGGGCATGTACGTGCTTAAACGCTGCTGCCTGCCTCCTGGTGGCTGGGGGCTGCCGTTCCCTACTTAATGGCTAATTAGTGGTATAATTTACACCTTAATGACTCTACAACAATGCCCAGGCAGCTAGGGCGGGAGCAGCTCCGGCCAAGAAGCCACAGCCCAGAGGGAGCTGAGCTGAGCAGAGCGAGTCGAGTCGAGGAGCTATCTAGTTTAATCCCAGCGCCTTGTAGCAACAGCCACCCATTCCGGGTCCTCCAGGATCTCTGACTGGAGCCAGGGCCACATTTTATCGCTCGTCTCATATGTAGGTGCTTTGCTTTATGTGCAAATCAGCGTCCATTAATAAAGACAGCCAGCGAAACGTTACGCATACGCCGCGTTGCATTAATCACATGAGCTCGCAGCATGTATAGGATCGTGCCTATGTATTGTGGGCCGCAGCAGCGTGTTAATTTCATCGCAAATGCCTTTTTCAGTATGAAAATTTATGTCTGCCATTTTAGACAGCTTGATTTATGACCCCGGCTCTGGGCTGAATCGGGATTCGTTGAATTTATCCCCCTAGCCTTCGGTGCGGTGGCTTTAACCGCTAAGCGGAAATTCCTGAAAATAATACACCTAGTAAATCAATTAATTAGTTGATTGCGGAAGCATATACTGTCGAGCTCGTGTGCCATGTTGCCAGAGCTTTAACCCTAGCCCTGCTTTGAATATGCCAGAGTTCGCAGGGTAAAATTACTTTTCAATATTTTGCTCAACCAAATTGATTGACTTGCATGCGACGCAAGGCGAGGCAAAAATGTTGTCACGCACTCTGAAATTATTGGAATTATTCAAAATGACACACAGCTCACATACAGCTTGCACACACACATGGTGTGCACCGAACACCTGACAAAAGCTGAACCCCGCAGTTCGCAATGCAATTTGCAAATTGCCATAAAGCTGCAATTGTGTCAAATATTTTAATGCAAAAGGGTCGCAGCAGGAGAGCTCACTATGCTAGTGAATGCCAATAGGTGAGTGAGTAGTACTTGCATTCATCGACTACTCGTTCGAGGCACTCCCTAATGGCAGCACCACGCTGCGTATACGCAATGCGTCAGCAATGACATCAGGCGTCG
Source organism: Drosophila pectinifera (assembly GCA_008042775.1). Classification (NCBI taxonomy): domain Eukaryota; kingdom Metazoa; phylum Arthropoda; class Insecta; order Diptera; family Drosophilidae; genus Drosophila; species Drosophila pectinifera. The sequence goes on from VNKC01003648.1 coordinate 38,483, forward strand.
CCGGTTCAGATAAGTTCGCCTTAAAGTCGAGTTGCTATCGGACGGCCATCCCGGCCAAGAGATCAATTACGAAAGGACATAAATCCGTTTAGAACCACAAAATCTAAGCGGCTCGCCCTAATAAAATAGCCAGAAAACTAAGGCAACCAAGCCGGGCAATTCAATTTTTATTCTCTACTTTTTATTTATGGCTCCGGCCACGGTCCTTAAACCCAAAATCAAAATATATTTTGGCCAGAAGGCGACAGAGGCAACGCACAGCGACAGCGAGGACAATCGGCAGCGCGTTAAAAACATCCAAAAATATTACAACATTTTAATAGCGAAAATGAAGATTTATTGCCCCCGACGACGACGACGACGACAGCGGCGGATGACGCCGCCAAAATGTGCCACAAAAAACAGGGAGCTCAACTAAAAAGCGCGTTTAAAACAAAAGTAAAACAAGGGGCGACTGACCGTCACAAGCCGAAGCACTAAATAAGGGGAATTACTTATGTAATCGACTAAGATAAGCTATATAACTAAACATAACATTTGGTGACCTCTTTAAACTAATTGTTTGTATTTTTATTATATTATTTGGTGAACTTTGGTGGTATTATTGGGTACTTTTAGTCTAGATATTATAAGCATTTATTAATAGAAAATTTATGGGAAAGGAGCAATTTCATACATTAATTAAGGATTACTTACTTAGATTAGATTGTCATATTCAAATAAAAGAGTTATTATTAGAGGGCTTCCATTGACTTAAACTCCTATGGTTGTGCTATATAATTTAGATTTATTTTAAATTAAAATAAATTAATTTAAGGTTTATTTACTTAGATTAGATTGTCATATTTAAATAAGAGTTATTTTCAGAGGGTTTCGAGTGAATTAAACTCCTATAGTTGTGCTATATAATTCAAAGATTTATTTAAAATTAAATTATGAGTTTAAAAACCCATCTACCTTTTCCATTTTAAACTGTCCAGGGTATTTTGATCTGGAAAAAAGTGCAAAGTGTAAAAATCGCTGCCGCGTCACGTCACGTCAGCCGCATGATAGACCAGTCAGGGAGTTGACCGCCCAGGCCAGTGGGCGTGTCCAGCTGCGGAGTGAGTCCCTTATCGCAGGCGTAGTTGCTGCCGCTGCCGCTGCTGCCATTGTGTTGCTGATGTTGCTTGTGTTTCTGGTGTGGCAGTTGCTGTTGCTGCTGTTGTTGCTGCTGCTGCTGTTGTTGCTGCTGCTGCTGCTGCTGTTGCTGCCGTGGTTGTCTGGGCCTAGCGCACGTCGCAGTTTGTTAGCTGCATGCGAAAGCGGCCCAAGAGCGTCGCCGTCGTTATCCCATTGTTTGCTCGCCCACTGTGCACACACACAACTGGGCGTGTCCAATCAAAATATGCAAATGCTTTATCCGTAAAACGTCGCTTTGATGGAATTTCGGCACATTTCGGCTCTCCAGCGGCTGCTGCTCCTGCTCCTGCTGCTCCTGATCCTGCTGCTGTTGTTGTTTGCTTTGGTTTGGCTTGGCTTGGCTTGGTTTGGCTTGGCCGCGTTTGCCTTGTTTTGGCTGTTACCAATTTTTTCCCCGCACCGGGCCGATGGGCCTATGGGCCTCCCCGACAAATTAGCAGTAGTTTGCAGGCACACGTCAATCAGCGAGCGGGCCACGTTGCCTGATTTATATGCATAAATTTTCGCGTGCGGTCGGGGCCAGTTTGCGAGGCTTTAATTTAATGTTGCCAACATTTGCGCGTCATTTTCGGTCAACCGTTTTCAATAGTCATTGCCGGTAATGGGGGCGTGGCCTCTGGCAGGGCGGGCAGGACGACGATGATGAGCTCCGGCTTCGGCTCCGGCGAAATGTGAAAGCTCATCACAGCGCCGGTCCTGGGCGTGTGGTTTTCGGGTGGCACAGGCTCAATGATTTGCCTTATGGGTAATGAATTTATGATATTACTGGGACGGATGGCCAAATAGTTGGGCAATAATCCAGGGCACACTTTTGAGGGCCCGAAGGGAATCCAGCAGTCCCGGGCAATATCCTTTTGTCCCTTAAATTGGTAGTTAAATTTGCGGTTTTCGCACTGGAACTCATTATTAGGCCATTGATTGAACTTGTGCGGGCTCAGATTCCCATTCTAGGGCCAAAAACTATAGCAATGTTTTGTGCCATTGTAATTATGAGGTAACTCAATATGCAGTTGGCATTTGCATTACGGCTTTCTAGGAGCTGCATGCAAATGGCAATTAGTTTCTGTTTTGCATTGGCAATTATTATTGAATTGCCACCAACATGCTAACAACATTCGCACAGTCCACTCCCAGTCATCATCGTTAGCCTGAAACTCAATCAATCGACGTGTACCAGGGAGACCTTTAATGTGTATGTTTCGTGTGTTTAAACTCATTATTAATGCACAATACACTGCTTTTTGTTTTCCCAATTAGAATGGGGCCAGCAGCAGCAGCAGCCCACCCCTGGAGCTTCCGTTATCACCTCATTAAAATTGGTAAGCCCACGCGCAGACATACACACTTCCGTTCCGGCCAGAATTAAATTTATAATGACAGCCACGGCAAACAAACAAACAAACAAATCACCCCCTCAGCTCCGACCGACAATTATGGGCGAGAGTTCAACGATACAACTAAAATAAAACACTATGCTACACTACCCTGCAAAAATGGGGAGATAGGAAAAGGAAAGAGTGATTTCCTTGAAACGGTTAATAATAATTATTATAAAAATAATCATTTTAAATAGCATAGAATTCCCAGAATCTATAAAACCTATTACCCATAAATCCTTGAAATAAGTTATAAAATCTTTGCAGTTTCCGGCTTTCTTGACTTGAAACAATCAACACTTTGTAGGCCAGTTTATCGACCAGGAGTGTCGTGTTTTTAGTGAACGTTAAAAAAAATAATAATTATAATAATAATCATTTTAAATAGCATAGAATTCCCAGAATCTTTAAAACCTATTACCAATAAGTCCTTAAAGTGACTTATAAAGTCTCTAAAGGTTCCTGCTTTCTTGACCTAAAACAATCCACACTTTGTAGGCCAGTTTATCGACCAGGAGTGTCCTGGCGTCCTGCACACTGCAAACATTCTGCACTTACATGTGTAAGTACCGATCCGTGTAGTTATCGCCCCGCTATGTGTGTGCGTCTGTTTGTTTGTTTTAATTAAAATTACACAGCCATGTCTGCGGCCCTGTCCGGTGTCTTTGTGCCCGCCTTTGTTCCCCGGCCACGCTCCGCTTTTAATGCTTTTTTACTAAATAATTTATATTCAATTTTCAAATAAATTTCAAACAAAAATAGTTTGCAAACAAGCGTCCGTTACCATGGGATGCGATGCATCCGATCGGAGTCGATTGGAGTGCAGGAATAACAAACAAAACTAAAGTTGAAAAGCATTATTTAATGCCATTAATCTAGGATATTTTTTTCTTATTTCGAATTGAAAATTGTCGAGTCTGACAATTGATTTTCCATTATCCCATTATGCTAGTCACACACACAGTGCATGTGCATTGTCTGCTCTGTGTGAGGGCTTCGCTTAGTGGCGTCGGGGATTATTATAATTGTGTAAGCTATTTAAGCATGATAAACACACGGTGTCACACTACCCGCCGGCCAGTGTGTGTGAGTAAAAAAGCACACCACAAATGCAGTCCGTGTGTGTGCGTGATTCTGACATGTGGTGGGCTTTGATATGGGATTTTCGTGTATGCTGCCTGGCCGCACCACCAACTGAGCTTCTAACTCCGCTGCTGTGTCCACCGAACTTCCAAATTCAAGTGTCAAATTAGCAGAGACCGAGGCCGCACCAGCAGCGGCAGAAGATCTGAAGCCCTTAAATATTAACTCTTACTTAAAAATGTACACAGCGCTCGCCTGGCTGCCAATTAAACTAAAGTGTTGCGTTTTTGCCAACCATCTGGAAGCCAGATCCCCGGAATACCCGGAATCTCCGTCCTCCTCCTAGACCGCAGCATGCACACAAACTTCAAACTGCTGCTAGATAAACAGTCCGTCCTCGCAGGCGCAAATATTGGTAGTCTAACACAAAAGTTTTATGCACTAAAAGAACGCCTAGCGCGGCTGGCAGAGAGGGGGAGGGGAAGCCAAGGTGGGAACGGGGTGGAAAAGTCAATTTTCACCCAAGTCGGACGTTAGTTGAAAAGTTAGCAACACAAGGCAGTTGGAAAAAAGAACACGGAGAAGGAAAATGAAAGCCGAAACGAAACGTAAATTTTTATCTCTGCGCGGTGCAGTGCAAAAAGGTTTCGAGTGCAAAATAAAGTTACTTTGGCAATGCGATGCATCAAACCGCAAAACAAGATAATTTCAACGGTAAATAAATCACAGCCACGAGTCCTAGAGCCACCAGGGGATGGGTGGTGGTGGGAGTGGGTGCCATGGGGTGTGCGGGTGTGCTGGTGTGCCTAGGTACACGGTTCAGTGCCTTGCCTCTTTCGAGTGAAATCCTGCTCCCCAAAGTGAAACAACTGAAAAGTTACAGGTACACTCGAAGAAAGAAGGTAAGAGGAAAATTATATTGTGGATTTTAAATCCATTGATAAGATAAAAATATAATAAAAAAATCATAAACTTAATTAGTAAGTACCCAGAAAATTATTTAAAAAAATGTAAAACTCCTTTTAACAATGTGACTCAACTCTAGTTACATTTAGTCCTTGGTGTAGACGGCCAGGCAAATCCTAAGCCAAATCATTCCATTACCACCTCGGGCAACACTCGCGCGTGTTGCACAAAAAGCTGATTAGTTGCCATTGTGCCACACACCCAGGCACACACACACACACACTGAGCCAGAGGTGGCGATGCATTTGCATGGCTGCCGGCTGCCAGGTGAAAGCGGTCCTGGGCGCTGCAAATGCTTTCCTCCGCTTGCACCCAGAGGATTAGTCCGATCCACGCGATTCCCAGCTCACTCACAATTCACTCTCAAATTATAGACTTGCTCCATCATTAGCATGCGAGAATTTAATTGGTTTGAATGCACTCAATAAGTTTCCAATCCTTTCAGATCCCCCTAAGCAGAACCACTGCCGTTGATTATTAACCACCGGATGAAGCGGGGATCATTGGCCAAGGAACTTCGCAGAGAGCTTAGTGGGACAACGGAGGCAATAAGGCCAGGAAAAGCAGCGAAAGAAAGCCCAAAAGGAAGTGTCGGGCTGGCAGGGTAATAAATAAGTGGCCCTGCTGCCGAAAAGGTGTCACAGCCCACCTGGCACCTGGAATTGCAACCGGGATCCTGCAGCCTTGCAACGAGCGCTTAAGCCAAAGCCGAACTTTAAGTAGTTGCCACCTTGAGTCGCCGTCGCCAGCTGCAGGCGTGGCATATGGCCTTACATTGACTTGAATCCACTCTCTCCACCCTGAGAAGCCACCGAGAAAGTGAGCAAAACTTTTCCATTATTTTTATCTGCTTCACATTCTCAAGTAACGAAAACTTTGAATGCTATATGCAAAAATGAAATGCCAGCAAGAACAACAGGAAAGCTGGGCAAACAAACCAAAAATTAAATACGATTTTTTCCCCCGCGCACACAATCACAAAGCCAAAGCCAAAGCCAAAGCCAGAGCCAAAGCTGATTTTCATATAGCCACGGCTAAGACCTTCCCCACACAGTTATTGGCCAATTCAAGGCCCCCTCGGGCTGGTGTCTTTGCCATTTTATTTAGTTTGTTATTTGTTCACACTTAAGTGTGTCGCCAGCGTCTTGTATTGGTTTTATTCGAAAAACTTGTCGTATGTCGACCGTCGGATCGAAGCCAGTGGGCGATGCCCAAGACAATAACCCACACCCCCAAGCAGAAGCTCTGATTTCGAATCCCGATCCCTCCACATCCTTGGGCCCAGGCCCATCCCCCCATCGGTTGCATAAGCAAAGTAAGTTGTTGAGTAGATTAGGTTTTTGTTACGTTCGCCTGCCATTGTCTTTAAGTTTTTGCCGTCCTTTATGGGCAACGAGGTCCCCAGTTCCCCGGTGACCCTGTAAACTTCCAATTGCTACAAGTCACAAGCCGAATCCCCTCTCGTCTGCTTCTCCGCTCTCGTGAGCCCTTCGGCCAGGACAATGGTCAGAACAGGACAGGTGAGTGTGCCTTGGCGCCTTCACTGACAGAGCTGGCGAAAAAATCTAAAGGTAAACAAATTCAAACAATGTCGTGTGTAATTTAAACACTTGTCTCTGAACGTCTCCGGTTGCTTTTGGCAATGATACCTTCGCTTTTAGGGTACAAAGTAATATGTATTAAATATTCTTAAAAATATATTTAGATAATCATGTTTTTGTGATATTTGTTTGTTTATTTATATAGTTCACTGAGTCTCATTGTCAATGTCGTGTGTAATTTAAACACTTGTCTCTGAATGTCTCGGGTTGCTTTTGGCAAGGATACCTTCGCTTATAGGGAACAATATCTGTATTAAATATTCTTAAAAATATATTTAGATAATCATGTTTCTATAATATTTGTTTGTTTATTTATATAGTTCGCTGAGTCTCAATATCAATGTCGTGTGTAATTTAAACACTTGTCTCTGAATGTCTCGGGTTTCTTTTGGCAAGGATACCTTCGCTTTTAGAGAACAATATATGTATTAAATATTCTTAAAAATATATTTAGATAATCATGTTTCTATGACATTTGTTTGTTTATTTTTATAGTTCAGTGAGTCTCATTGTCAATGTCGTGTGTAATTTAAACACTTGTCCCTGAATGTCTCAGGTTGCTTTTGGCAAGGATACCTTCGCTTTTAGGAAACAATATATGTATTAAATATTCCTTAAAATATATTTAGATAATCATGTTTTTGTGATATTTGTTTGTTTATTTATATAGTTCACTGAGTATGCATTTTCTCCCCCTTACACTCTGATAACCCAGTTTTATATAGGCTTTCTGGTCTGCTGCACTCATCCTACACCAAAAATACACATTATCCTCCAAAGGACGGCGACTCGGCGGCAATTCAATACGATTCTGAGGGAGGCGGAGCGGGCAGGGAAAGATGTAAATCCCTCGGGGCGCACACATGACAGCCCGTGCCTAAACCATATTTTGTGCCACAGTCATGTAAGTACATAATTCAACAAAATGTTAATTTAATTAAATTATGAATATGAAATTTCTGCCGGCTGCCTAGCCGTGTCAGGTGCAGGAGGAGGCCAGGCCCAAATGGAAGCGGGCCATTTTGAATGGCACCAAAAACCCGACGCGCTTCGACTGAGCAAATTCATTTATATTTCGCACACGGGGCGGGGCGACTCTCTGTGCTCCTCCAGCTTTTTGTGTGGCAGCTCCGGAAAATGCAAACACACACGGAGCACGGGGAACTGGGAACCAACTCAATAACGATCCGACAAACAAAATGTTGCCCACAAAACTCCATATGGCATTTGAGCCAAAAAGCACCAGCAGCAGCAGCAGCAGCATGACCAACAGCCGCGGCAGTCATTGCCACATGTTGATTTTGAAAACTGAAATTATATAATGCAATGCCTGGTAAACAAGCCGCGGCACACATGACTGCATAAACAAGCCGAGACTCGAAGAAAACAACATCATTAAAGTAGAGCGGCGGCAAACAGGCAGCGAATGTGTTCCGCTCTCGGTGTCCACAAGCCCGAAACCCACAACCCCAGAACTATATATTGGTCTGCAAGTATAGCCATGCACCCATGGAGCCATACGGCCACACAGCCAGGCTAATATCAGCGAAATCCAGAATTACTAAAAACCAAATGTGCAACCGCATTATAAACATGCAGCGAGGCAGTCACTAAAAATAATGAGCCCGCTGACTGAGTGTTTGGTCAGCAGCAGGAAAGGAACTCGGTGAGTGCACTCACAAAAAAAGTCCTGACAACTCTCAGAAATTATAAAGAAATATAAAGAATACTCTAGAGTTTAGATAAGACTACCATCAGACTACCAGTAAAAACAACGAGATGAAAACAACCCGGAATCCGGCGAGAGAGTTGAGCCTTTGACAACGAGTGTCCTGCGACAACGAATGGCTACTCGTCGATAAAGGCTTCAAGCTTACACATATTTTATAAGCAAAATATAAAATAATAGATAATTAATCATGATATTATATCATAAAATAATCCCACATATATAATATATATTTGACTTTACACTACATATATATATATACAAATATATTATATATTAAATATTTCCTCTAGTTTCAAAGTTTAAAGGAAAATTATATTTTGGTAACTACTAGGAATTTTTGTAAGCTTCAACAGAAGCCTACCGATTTTTATATTAAAAACATTCCATTCAAAGAGTTTCAAGTGCATGAACGCTCAAACTAATGAAATTCTAGATTGAAAAGTGCGAAATTCTCTTGAAATTTGCCAGCTCGGTCAGTTGAGTTGCATTAGGGAACTGAAATGGTATCCAGTCCAATCCAAAAGATGCGAAGGAGCAGCGCCGCTGGAATCGAGTTGCTGAGCCAGGCCAAAAGCTATCGGTGCTAAATCTGCGTGGCCAGCACAATACGAAAACACCCAAAGTCCCATCATAAATTCAATTTTTTATGTGGCTGCTAAGACAAAACGCCAAGAGTTGACATTAAGCAGCAAGATGACGGGGACTCCTCGGACAGCCAGCACTCGGAGGACTCGCAGGACTCGCAGGACTTGCAGGACTGCTCCGACTGCAGTGACAGCGGTGACGACAAGTGGGAGAGGAGGACAGAGGACATCAAGTGAAATGCAACCGAGACTCCGACTCCGGCTCCAGCTTCGGATTCAATGCGCGTGACAGAAACCGCAGGGCTGTCGGCAGAGCAACCGCCTTGGATGGCCATTACGCCATCCCAAGACCCAGGCATGCTCCGTTTGACATGGAACTCTGGCCGGGATGGGATTGGACGCCTTGGCAGGGGGATGACAACTGGTGGCTGGCTGGCAGTTGGTAGTTGTAACTGTATATGGCAGCGAGCTCATTGTGGGCCCACCGCTGCCGCTGTGCATTTGTAACAGAGCTTTTCGTAAATTGATCCAATTTATGCTTATTTTATGGCAAATTACGAGCGAAAGAGCCAAGTCTGCCACTGACACCGCAGGGAGTGCTGCCGGTCCGAGGACCTGATTAAAGGGGCATTAAATATCCATATCGTCAGCTAAATATCAGCAATCAGGAAATTTTTTCATTGAGTCTGTTGAGGAATGTTAAAGCTGAGAATAAAGTGCATAAATAAAATAAAAGGCATCTTAGAAACAATAACACCCTCTTATCTTTATTATCCTTTTTTTTTATTAAACTTTTCATAAAAGTACTATCTCTACCCATCACTGATGAGAACTCTGTGAAAGTCCAATAACTGTCAAAACTGCAATATTCCGAAGAATTTAAACCGCATTTTTATTGCACATTGCTTGAACTTTAACTCAGCATTTACCGATTTCCCCGAAGCTCTCACATGAAAGCTACTCATGTATATGTGCATGCATTCGATCCTGCATCCACTTGAGTCCTTGGGTGCCAACTCCTGATTGCTCGCTACTTTCACCCACACGATTTGCCTGCTAACTTGCCTTTATTGGCTTCTAAACGCAGCTCTAAATCCTTTGTACAAATTGCCATATTGCTGCCAGCTGCCTCTTGTGCGGAATGTCCTTGCTTGTTGCATTGTTTTCGTATAATAAAATTAAACTTATGCACTCGCCCGCCCCTCGCGTTCCCCGCACTTCTTCTGTTTCTCTCTCCTCCGCTTAGCTGAGGCAGCTTCCTTCCCGGGGCGCTTGGGTGAGCATTTGTTAAGTGGCAAAAGATTGAAATGAAGGCAAACACACAATTGCATACATACAGGGGCTGACGGGCAGATTATCGATATGTGAGCGTATATAAGAGTAGCACACGCAGAGAAATTACTGAAATTGGTAAGAAATACTGTTTATTTCTATTCCTTTAGAAATGGAAAAGAGCAAGTATAATTTGGAGTTTTAAGTAATAATTTTTAATAAAGCACAAGTAGAGAAAATACTGAAGATGGTAATAAATACGGGTTTTTTCTATTCCTTTGGAAATGGAAAAGAGTTTGGAGTTCTGAAATATTTAATAAAATATTTGTGGAAAATTTGGCCCAGCGTCGTTCAAGGCTTAAACTAAACTCTCTCGTTGTCTGCCCGCTCTGGCTTGTCCTCATCTCGTCGCTGATCGTCATTCCCCGCTTACTCTCGTCGTTTTGATCTTCGTTTACTCGTCATCTCCACACGCCGTCATCCCTCGTCGCTTCAATCTTCATTTGCTCGTTCCTTTCTCTCTCTCGTCTCAAAGGTTCTTGTAACGTGTATTTTTGAGATATAAATATACATATATATGCTGATAATTAGCGAGTGATATTATTGATGTATTACCACATATTTCTCTCGTCGTTTTGATCATCGTTTGCTCGTAATCTCCACACGTCGTCTTCACTCGTCGTTTCGATCTTTTAATTGCTCTCTCGTCTCAAAGGTTCTTGTATCGTGTATCTTAGAGGCAAACACATCCCACACATATATATGCAGATAATTAACGAGTGTTATTATTGATATATTACCACAAATTTCTCCCAGTGCATGCGTGAGGGTGTGTAAGTGAAATGAAATGGAACGAATTGGCTGCAACAAAGTGAGGGTGCTGCATGGGGCTTACCGACTGCCAGATAAAGTTAAAAGGGGCGCCAACGCAATTTGCTCGGGGTCAGCTCTCCTGCAATTTCGTTGATAACTTATGTCATTCAACAAATGAAGTTGACATGCCAAACCCCGAGAGCACCAGGCCCCTCCCCAGAGATGCATTTAATTTTCGAATTTAACTCTGGCCCTGTGAAATGCCTGACTTACATATGACACAGCAGCAGGCAGCAGGCACCAGAGAGGGCCAGATGGCCTTTTGGCCACGTGCTCGAGCACTCAGCACCTGGCCAAAACCTTAAACACGTCGGAAAGACCGCCTCTCAATTACCTAATTGGAAGCCAAGCCAACGGGATGGGCACAAAGTCAAAGCCTGAATCCCGTGCCGACTGTGATTCAGGATCTACTCCTCAGTTGGATGCCTCTCAAGGTTGTGTGCTGCATATGATTATAAGTTCCAGAACTCTGCCATTTCAATTTGGTCTTTGACATTCCCGCGCTGTGTCGAATGCAAATTGAAAAATCATCGAATGGCCCTGGCCGACAGCAACATCAGCCCGACGACGAGCTGGCATTTGGCTGCCGGAAGCGTTTTGCTGCCGCCCCCAAACTAATATTGAGACAGGCGCACTGTGCTGCAAACTACGGGAAGGGAGAGGGGGAAGCATCCAGCTTGGGCTTTTTTGGCACGCAGGAGCGTACACGGCTTTGGCACTGCTCCCGCTCCAGCTCCAGGTCCTGTTGTTGTTCGAAGGAGGCGCTGCCAAAAGTCGCTTGTTAAACAGCGGAAACGGAAACGCCAACAGTCGCACAAAGGGAGCCCAGGCTTTGGCAACAAGGAGCGCCCAAGCGCCGCCCTCCGGCACCCAACGCGTCGCCTCGCATCGGATCACATCGGACGAGTGGCAACGTTTTGAAGAGTGTAAATCAAACTAATTGAATGTTTTTCGCCGAGCGCACAGCCGGTGCCAAGGATATGGCTGCGACACGCCCCGTTTAACCGGCAAGTACTCGGAGTCCAACAAAGAAGGCCCAGCACCATTACTGTAGTGATAAGAAATTCAATTTCGTTCGGTGCCCACGCTTCTGGTTGAGTGGTGCACGCTTCTTTGACAACTTGCAAATATCACGCATACGCCATGTTGCCAAACACCCAATAGTTCCATGTCACTGTAGTTAAAGGAAGGTCTATTCATTAACTGCCTGAAAAAATCAAAGGCCCATTGAATAGCAGGTGTGTTGGAGTCGTGTCCCATTAACACCTTCAATAAGTATACAAAAACAACAGTTAATTACAGGAACATGGCCAATAAAAGGTGTAATGAAGGCCAGCAGAGACACAGCTATTTGTCGCCATTCATTTAATGAAAACAGTAAGAATCAGTGGAGAGAAGTTGAAACAGAACAAATTGTCTAACAGAATTAGCCTTTCCCAAAGCAATCCCTCTAAAATAATCCCTTTTCAAATCAAAAACAAGCAACGAAGCTATAAGGAGTCAATCCGTTAAGGAATCAGGGGTCAGAGCTATGCCTTATAATTTCCACTATACATTAACCCCATAAGTCAGCGGCTCCAGCAGCAATCTCGAATGCCATGAGCCCTTTAAGCACTAGATTTCCGGATGCAGCTAAGCTGCAGGATTACTCACTCCTTCTAGTTTCTCACCTGGCGCTGCATTCGTGTCTGTGGCTGCAAATTGCCGTTAATTTAATGAGCATTTCGGCCATAAAATCACTTGGCACGGCTCAATTGCCACGACGCCTGGCAGCTGGCACAATTTATTTGACTGTTAATTAGAAATTTAAATTATGCGCTTAGCCCTTGCCCTCAGAGTGCCTCGGCGTTCGCCGTTCGCCGTTCGATTGGCGTTGCACAAAATTAATTGCAGGCAACGGCGGCTGCAGGCAGCTCCTTGGAGCATCGTTTGTGCCCTAGCAAACTCGAAATAATTTATAATTTGGCACAATTACGCCCGGCCGCAGGCTGGCCTGCCATCCCTACCCATCCTGGCTGCAGCTCCTTGCCACAGGACGGGGCCATGAACTGCCCTGATCTGCTCCTGGGGGTAGGGCTCTGGGATTCGGTGGCACTGGGGTTATATGGGTCATTTGCCATGCAATTGCATTTTATTGATTTTCATGCTCTCCGGCTGACTGGCTGACTCGCTAGCTGGCTGGCTGGTGGCCGGCTGACCGCCTGGCGGAGATGTAATAAACTTTCACTTGTTTTGTCGCCATCGCCGTTGCCGTCGCCGTCGCCTCGAAATGAGGAAGCGGATATCAGCGGGCGCCGCGGGCGGCTGTGGACGGACAGTAGTAAACACATTGCTCATAGCCAAAATAGTTGGCAGACTGCCTCCGCCAGACAAGCAGGATGCACTGCCAGAGGAGTACTTGCCATTTTATTAAGATTTTTTCGATTATAAAGGTTAAATTTGGTATAAAAGTCAGGGGTCAGTAACTCTCAGATAACATATGAATAAAGTATGTTAAGTTTAAGATGTTTAAGACATACATTCAGATAATAAAACTAGTTTATATAATAATAAATAAATATATAATTGAATTCTGACAATCAACATGTATCTACATATTAAATAGGTTATTAGAGAGATTTGTTTTTAATTATTTTATATGTGAATAACATAGTTAAAGTCCTTGTAAATAATAAAAATATTAAATAGTGCTTACACAAAATACAAATGCAAGTGTTTCCTAAAGACCCAAGTCCCAGGACTTTGGCAAGCTCAACGGGAATGACCATCAACATCTGGATTGCAGGATTAAGCTGGGATGAAGCTCACTTTTTTGCCTGTGTAGGAGGAGCAGCAGCTCTAGCTGGGATTGTCAAGTGGTTTTTGGCTCGGGCCCCGAGATTTGGCTTCGCTCCTGTGACTTCTTTTCTGCAGGTCCATTGTTTGCCCAGAAATTGGGTCAATAGCCTTTCTGGGGGAGGTGTCCTGCTGAAGCCGCTGCTCCTGCTGGTATTACTGCTGCTGCTCCTGCTACTCCTGCTGCTGATGATGATGATAATGATGGGGTTGATGGCCATGGCTAGCACCGTGATGAGCAGTGAGCCCAGTCAGACTTGCAGCTTTTGTTTCAACTTCTGTGCATGTAATTTCCTCCATGGCCCGAGTGCCGTCTGGTTCTCCACTCTCGTGGCTGCCTCACTGATTACTGCTGCTTGTTAGTGCGTTTGACTGTGCGGTTTTTATGCTCGTTTACATGCATGTATTTATGTGTCTGTGTGCCAGGTCCTGGCCCAAACTCAGTCCAATCCCAGCCCGAACCCGAACTCGAGCCCGACCGCCAACAGCTGAGCCAGCCAGCACCCTGCGAGCACTTTTGGCAAAATACACATTTTAGCTTAATTTGCAACTTGTTAGCTGGCAGCAAAACAATCTCCCACGGTCTCGCCAAACAAATCAAACTTGAAACTAAAGCTTCGCCCAAAACATTTGGCAATAATGAGCAATGCTCGAGGCCCCGGAGAAACTTGGTCTTGACGCCAGAAGGGCAACAAGTGGAGCCCGGGCCGGGCCGGGCTAAGCCAACTTTGTTAAATCAGCTTTAAGCTGCAGCTATTTGCAGCCCCGGAATCTCAGGCCAAGATATATGCCAGTTCCCAGTTCCCAGTTGCCCGCTGCCAGTGTTTGCTGAGATCCTTTTCGGCTACGTCTCGGTGAGACAAAGGTCTCCCCACTTGTCTCGATTCCCGGAGTGTTGTTTAAAATGCGTAACCATATCCCGTCCATGAATTTATGCAGTCAACTGTATAAAAGGCGTAAAAATGTCCAAAGACCATCACGGCCAGCGTGGGTGGCTGCCTTGGTTGCTTCGGTTGCCTTGGTTGCTTTGGTTGCTTTGGTTGCTCGGCGTGGCATTTGTTTTGGTTGGAGCAGGCCAGTCACCCCAAGGACTCCTCCAGTCGCATCCAACCGACGGCCTCTTCATTTATTTCACGCTCCATTGCATTGCGATATGTGCCAGGGAGCTGGGGCAATCGGGCACACCGAGAAATATCTCTCATATCGAAGTTCAATCTGATTAGGAATAAGATACTTAAAGATACTGTATTTTAAGAACAATTTTAATGTAATTTGCAACTCTCTTTGAGCCTTAAATAAGTAGCTTATATGGTAAACTACCTACAATTCCAAGAGTCTTTAAAATTGTTTAAGGTATAAATGGGAAAACCCCATCAAGTGAAGTGGATTTCTTAAAGTGCATCCTATACCACCTTGGAAGGGGCTTGGGAGCCACATAAGAAGCCAGCTCTGGATCCATCTGGGACTTGTTTGGCCTGTGCACTGCTCTCGTTGTTTTTATTCAATTACCAATTCGAATTCTGTCATTGCCCCACTCCAGCCCACTTCGCTCCCATCGACTCCACTTCATCGCAAGCAGCTGCAGCAGTTTGTCTTGCCAATTGGCCAAAGCCATCAACAAACCGAACTGAGCTGAACTGAACCGAATCCAGCCGGAGCATTATTGTAATTCAGACCGCTCCCAGACCGCTCCGCTGCCGCTGCTGCTGCCACTTCCACTCGATCTCGGTTTTAAATTGTTTGGAAGCAATAAAAAGTTTATCAAGTGTAAAGCGAAAAACAGCGCACGAAGCCGAAGCCGAAGCCCTTGACTTTCGGCACTCAGTGTTAATTGTTTCGGGTCGGGTCGGGCGCGGGGAGCCGGGCTTTAAGTTGGCCAGAAACAGCAACATCTCGGAAATGGTGCCACATTTCAAAGAACTGGCAAGTTAAGCTGCCGGGGCTTCATTCAAGGCTAAAGTAATGCCAAACAATGGCCAAAACACACAACTAACACGCACACAGACGCAGAGAGGGCCGCCCAACAAATAAATCAATTGGCTTTGCCTAAAACGTTTGAAATTGATTTCAAGTTCTTCGGCCCATTGTTTTTATATGCAACAAAGGGACAATTTTTCATTTCCAACGACAACAATAAAAGCAACACAAGGTCCCATTCACATTCACACACATACAGCACACACCACACACACGCACCACACAAGGTCCTGGAAGGGACGACACACACATGGCCATGTGGTCGATCCCCGGGCATGTAAATTGGCCGCATTGTTTATGAGCTTTGGCCCTGCCCTGCTCCCCGCCAGTAACAGCTTTCGCTGTGGATCCAGCTCCGGCCACTGCTCCTCTCTGTCCAGGGACTATTGATTGTCAATTCAGTTTAAGCGCCGGCCATAAATTCAGCAAATGAGCAGAGATCCAGCCGAAGCGCCCGCCATTCCTCTTAATTTGCTGAAATGCACAAAAACTATTTTCAAATTGCACGAAAGACGCCCACAACATGGACTTGGAGAGACTCGTTTTCTTCCACCGATATTGCTGATTTATCGAACATTCCCTGATACATTATAGACAGCTCTCTTGAGAAGATCTCTATATATTTTCTGTATTTTATACTACCTTTTCTAGACACTCACAGTGTGTGCGAGTATCAAAGTCAAAGGCTATCGGATTACACTTCAGATGCTTGTGTTTACTGCGCGTGTTTGGTCATTAGAACTGACACGTTGTCAACACAAAGCAACAGAGACATCCATGCCATACTGCCAAGCTGACAGCCGTTCACTGTTTATGTTTGCCATTTACCATTTACCAGGCAAAACATTTTGATTACGCATACGCCGTGTGGACCGAAGCGAGACTTGTTGCTTTGACAGGCGCCCCTAATTCCACTGGCCCCATAAATAAAAGACAGCTGCTGCACGGTGCCATCAGTCGTCGATTGGAGATGCATTCACTGCTTGTTTGTGTTTCGGCTCTTTGCTTTTTCCGGCTTTGTGCGGAGGGGGCGGGTATTCCCCTCTGCCAGGATTGCCGCGTGCAGCTCGTGTATCCCGGAGGCCAGAAGGTGACCAGGAACCAGCGAATTGTGCGCATCATCAACGACTACAGGCGAGTTGGCCGGGAGCAACTGCAGAGTCGGACTCAGCTGCAAGACTGGGACTTTAGCTATATAGCCAAGGTGAGGGTGGCCGGCTCCGTTCGATGCAGTGCAGCTCTGGTGGCTCCACGTGTGGCGATCACCTCCAGTGCTTGCTTCAGGAACGAAACCGCCCGCCAACTGCAAATCCTCTTCAGCGGAGGCCGGACCCTGGGTGTGGACCTAATATTGAAGCCGGAGTTCTGCTCCGAGCTGAGCCTGCTTCACTTGGACTCCCGATCGGGAATTCAGCCGGTGTCTATAAGCCACAGGAGTCCCAGCAATAATGTCTCAATGGTTATTGCCAGCCCTGATCTAAGTTTCTATGGTCGCCGGCAAAGTCAAATCATAGAAAACCGGATCTGCAAGACAGCGTATCAGGATGAGGAGTCCGCTTATATAACCCCCACTATGTTGTGTGCCAAGAACTCCCTAAAGCCGGATAAGTGCGCCAATAATCCGGGGGATAGCTTGCTGATGGATCACCAGTTGTGCGGCATAAATGCTTACGGTTCCCGCTGTCATCCGAACTCCCTCAATGGCGATCTTTACATAGACTTGGCAAGATTACAGCCCATGATCGGGGATTTAATACAGAGACTCAACGGTTAAAGCATATCAAATCAGATATGTAGCGGATTGGCGCTGGGATTGGAACTGGCTCAGTTTCCGGTCATTATGCAGCCAAGGTACTTGCTGCTGGCACTAGTACTCTTCCTAACCCCTGGGAACTCCCAGGTACTAGACACCTCCATCTCGATCCCTCAGCAAAATACCGGTGAAGTGCCGCCGCAGGGAAAACCCTACCAAATTGTACGCATCATCGAGTATGTGGTGCCATACCCCTATGAAAGCTTGCCCAGACTGTCCCCAAGGGCACCTGGAGTGGGCAACAGCCAGCCGAACAGCATGGAGATCATTCCCGCTCGAGTCGAGCAGCTCCTGACCTTGGAACCACCAATTAGCCTTACGACAGTCAAGCCGGAGACACCTAAGCACTTCCTGCTGAAGGTGATTCATGGCAGCGCAGTCATCTGCAGTGGAGCCCTGATCTCCACCCGCCTGGTGCTGACCTCCGCCCACTGCTTCGCCCTCTCTCCTGGGAATAAGACGTTAATGGCCCAGGAGTATAAGCTGCAGGCCAGCAAGAGTCGCACCTATGAGGTGGCTGACATCATACCCGGCACGAACCTTGGCAAAACCGAGGACCTAGCTTTGATGGTGCTCAAGCTGCCGCTGAAGGACGACTTGATGCAGCCGCTCCAGCTCTGCGAAGCCCCGCTCCAGCTAAAGGACAACGTCACCATATACATGTCCCGGCAGAATCTGCGCTTCCTGCGAACCACGGTCATCGCCAACGGGAACTGCAAGCGCAGCTATGCCAGCGATGAATTTGCCTTCATCACGCAGAACATGATATGTGTCCAGAACGCGAACCGCAGGTCCGACTGTCAGACGACCATGGGGGACTTGCTCCTCCACCAGGATCGGCTCTGCGGCATCGACATCTATGGCCAGCACTGTTCGGAGGAAGCCCTCAATGGAGAGCTCTATGCGGATGTCTTCCAGGCCAGGGACCATCTGCTGCGCATCATCAAGCGCTGCGAGAAGCACATTCAGGATGGCCACTGCTCCAAAGGAAAGACTATGCGTCCACCTACTAAAATGAAAAGTAATTTGAAATTAATTTAATATCTTAATTTATGTAAATTTCTGTAAATGCATTAAAGAGGATCAGTACTAGAAACCTAAAAATATATTTTATGAGTAAAATAACTTTTTGGATAAACAGAAAACCTATTTCATGGAATATAATCCTTGCACCTATTTATTAATATATTTTTGGGCAAAGAGCTGTTGATATCTAATAAAAATTAAATACTGTGTTAGGTTTAGGTAATTTTAAACATTTTTGCAATATATTATTAATAATTTCTGTAAGTTTCTGTAAATGCATTTATGATGATCAGTACTAGAAACCTTTAAATAATTCATGAGTAAAAAATAAATTTTTAGATAAACAGAAAACCTATTTCATGGAATATAATCCTGGCAGCAATTTATTAATATATTTTGGGAAAAAGAGTTAATAAAATTTAAGTACTATGTTAAGTTTAGGTAACTTTAAACATTTTTGCAATATATTATTAATATATCTCTTCCTAAACTTCCTCGAAAGTGCCCGTATAAATTACACTCCATTTTTCCCATAAAATAATTAAAGGTGCTCCGTGCTCGCTTGAACAAAAGGCAGGAGTTTGTCAAATAAATTTATTGCCGCTGCTCCCTGTTCGTCCTGCGCTGCCCAAATCAAATCAATCTCACTAAACAAACATTGAAAATAAAAAGGGGACAAGCCGGGCGGAAAAAAATGGCAAATGGAGGTACGCCTCCTTCTGGTGGTTGGTCGCTGGGAAAATTGAAAGTCGCCATCGCCATCGCCGTCACCGCCGCCAACAAAATCAGAGAAAACGAAAGGAACACAAAACGAGACTGTTTTTTTATGCATTTTATTTTCTTTCAATTTGCGGCTTAAAAAAGTTAACTGTTCCCATCAAAATGTCCTGAACTGCAATGACTATGATGTATGTAAATTTGAGCGAAAAAACAAATGGCGTAAAAATAACGAAAAAGGCTTAAACAAAAGCAGGCAGAAGCGATTCCAAACCGCCTAAAAACATCATGACAGCAAAAAGGTGTTACACTCGGCTTGAAATTTACACCATCGTTGGACCGAGGGGCGGGGACATCCCCCCCGCGCTGCGCCGGCGGCCAGGGATCCGTCGCTGGCTTTCGGCTTTGGCTTTGCGCTAAAATATGCAATTTTGTCATGAAATATGCACATGTCCACCGCTCGGCAAGGACGATCCACCAGCAACCGGTAACCGGCGTCCAGTGACCACCACCTAGCACCACTATCAGAAACAGCAGCAAAATAAATTTAAAAAGCAACGTACATAATAAATTAAACATTAAAAAAAACCCAACGGGAGTAATGAAAGAAATAAAAGGCTTAGGACGAATCTGGGAATGCCCTTTAGGGGATTTATTATGAAAAATTAATGAGTAAAAATGTAATTATTAAATATTAATAATGTAAAGTATATATATATTAAACTTATATTTACTATATTTACCCAAAGTAGTGGCATTTATTTGCCAGCGACAGCGCATTGCAAACACGCCCACCGGTTGACATTAAAATGCAGCGAAGCCTGGCGAAAATGTTGCCGGCAAACATCAACGCGAACAACTAAATTTATGTACATAGAAATTAATATTTGAGAAAAAACCAACAGCATGTTTATATCCACACATATGTACATATGCAGGGAAAGTACAGGACATACAGGACACTGGATAATAATGAAAGACTGAAAAAGGCAATACAAAACTTCGACACTTGTGTGCGATAATAAAAACAATAAAACAAATATATTCCATTTGACTAAAAAATTGTTTCCCCAGGGAGGGAAAGGGGGGGAGGGTCGGATAACCCCCAAACCCAAACCCAATCCCGGCCTCTTCAATTTCACTTCCACCCCCGCTTCGGCGACCCGCTGACCTACCGCAAATATTTATTGTTTGACAATTTTTATTGCCTACTTTCAGGCATCGGAAGCGCGGGAATAAAGGGAGAGGAAAAACTTTTCAGAAAAAATTCAAAAGGCGTTAAAATGATTTCGAGAAACTTTCGCCTTACGTGACTTTGGCCCGCTTTGGCGACCACTCGGGTCCGGGACCGGGTCTGGGGCCGCGCCTACATATTGTTCAATTTCCGACCGTGCTGACTGAATCAAATAGGTGGCATAAACAGCAGCAGCCGCCACCGACCCTGTGACGGGTATAAAATAAAAGTTTTCCACTTAAGGTTTATGAAAAGTTTAAGCCCGCCCCCGCCCAAAAGGGGGTTGCCCCGCTGGCACACATTCACACCTACCTACCGACTGGAGGGCGCGGCCAAATGCGGAAGCGGAAACTACGGTCGAGAAATGATGAATCCCGGTTCGGTCCGGTCCGAAACCCACTCCAGTGGGATGCCAGCAATGGCCACAGTGTCCTCTGACCGTCTCCAAGACTTCTAGCAATAAGGAAACCAGTCCCCCCTGACCATAACCACTTAGGACTCGCCAAAGTTTGTCCCCGGGACAGTGGTCGCGGCTTAGGCCGGGGACAACTCCCTGAATGCAAATAATAATGTAATTGCTAGCAATTTTCCCTCCAAGTCTGTTTACCTTACGCTTCAGCGTTGTTAAACTTTTATGAGATTTGGACTGAATTTTAGAGCATTTACACCTACCCCAATGGCAAACGACAAATGATCTAACGATTCGAACCCGATTCGAGGGCCAATTTTAAATCCCTCGGCTAATTGCAGGACGAGGCCATGAAGGCGTACCGTGCCGGGCCACTAATTGAGTGCAAGTCAAGCAAATCGGCTAATTAGCAGCGGCCATCTAAGCGGACTAACACAGGATGGACGGATGGACAGTCCACGGCACAGAGCTCAGTGCTCAGTGGCAGCGAAAAGGATATGCAATTTGCACGGACAGGACACTTGATCTGAGTCAGCGCGTGGAACTGACAGCCTGCCCACAGCATTCCGCCTTAATGCGTTATTAATTGGCTGCCTAATCGGCGGGGAAAGGGTACTTCCTAACTTCCTTTCAACTCCGTGGCAGGACGAACTGGAAAACCTCATTTTAAGCTACCCTTGAGAAAAGTCCGAGGTTCCTTTATTTCAGATTTCTTGAGAACTGCATTAAAACATTATGGAAAAGAAAGTTTTTTGGTGACTTTGAGTTATTTAATTCTTGAAAGCTTTGTCTTATTATTAAATAAGGATAATAAACCTAGATTAATTGCGGAATTACTAATAATTCCCAGAACAATTGTAATAAATCTTCGTCCTAGAATATCTTTTCTTTAAAGACTAGATTTCCTTTTTCCCAGTGCACTCATAATTCCCAGAATAATTGTAACAAATATTCGTTCTAGAATATCTATTCTTTTAAGACTAGATATCATTTTTCCCAGTGCACTCATATGATATGGCGTATATGTAAATTACTGTGCATATTTCTCCGACTCCACTTTGCCCTCTAAGTGCTAGGCTGGAGTACATTTCGGGAATGTTTTCGGATGTCGCCGGCAGAACCACGTGCTGGGAGACGGCACCCACGTGCCACCAGGACCAGCCACGTCGCCCGTTGACTTTTCATAGATTTAGGAGTACATTATTCTTGGGGCCACGGTGCCACTTTACCGCTGAGCCGAACGCACCGCTTAGAACTCCGGGGGCATTTACGTGCCACGTTCCACTGTCAGTGTCTCCTTTGGAGGCCGCCACATGAGACCAAGGGCGGGCCGGCCCGGCCGCAGACATATTTATTTGAGCTGCGCATAATGAGTGTTATTTATACTTAAGCAGCTGCAAAGCAGACACCAATCGTAAATAAAGCGATTTAATTTATTAGCTGAATAATTATTTTCGCAGAGAGAGCTCTGCCATGATAATTGCGCCGAAAGGGATCTCATATTGGGAAGGACACAAGAGTCGAATTGGCTTAACCCCTAGGCAATCAATCAAATTAACTCAAGGCCTAAGAGAAAGGAGCAAGGTCCTTGAATAGATTTGTTGGCCTTCGGGCAAGGTCAAGGGCTTGTTAGAAGTCCAAATAAAGTCAGCCAGCGGTGGAGCAAAAATATATTTGAACAAAGTGAAAAACTAATTGAGTGTAAGACACCTTTATAGGAGAACCCAAGGCGCTTGACTTATGAAAACAGTTCTGCCAACAACTGCAGCCAAAATAATAGCGCAAAACGTGGTAACTTAATTAAATAAATAACATTACTACTACTAAAACCTATAAAGTAAATAATTCAAGCTTTTACAAATGATCTCTATTATTTTGATTGAAACTCCTTGCATAAATGCCAATTGTAGCCCAGCACCTGCGACCTTTTCTTTTGGCCAGCAGCAAGCTCAGTGTCCTTTTCTTATTCAAATTAGTTCCGAAGCTTTTGGTTCCATTAGGACTTAGCCGCCGACTCCTTTGCCCTCGAAGCGTATTATGTTAATTGGAAATTATATATAAAAATGATGGCTTAGCGGCCAGGGGACAAGGGCCTCGGGACAATCATCTCGAAGCCAACTATCATTTATGCCGCATTAATCAGATTATTAGTGGGACGGAAAAGAACGATATAGCAAAGGGAGATGCCGGGCAGCTGGAGCCAGGAGCCGGGAGCCGGGAGCAGCAGGAACCAATCGTAATTGAATACTAATGCAATCAATTAAAGCTAAACTCCGGGCACACGTGCAAGGAGCAGATACTTACAGCATCTTCTGTGGCGGATCCTTCATAGTTGGAGACGCGAATGCGAATGGGCTCCTTCGAGGTCCTCCGTGCGTCGATGCCTGATGAGTTCAATCAAGTTGTAAACATGATTTCACATTAATGCGGCGCCAGGGCTGGCATGCTCAGTAACTCAATACACAATCAACAGCGTTTTAGAGTTCATTTGCGTGGGCCTGGGAACGCTATAAAACGGGAAATCAAATCATAAAAAATAATACGCCGCTTTGTAGCAGAGCAGTCAGGACGCAACAGGATTTCCTCCACGCGTGTGTGTGTTAGAGTCTCGCTAGAAGGCAGTTAAGAAGAATAAAGAACTGTGTCTTCAAGAGGTACGACTTGGAGATACCGGTTACTACTTGCTGTGGTATTTTAAGTATATTTTATATTCATTTTCGGGAAGTTACAAGCTATATTTGGAGATTTTTATAGTGTGGCTTTCAGTAGCTATCACCATTATGGTTCCTAGAATCACAGGAGTGTTAGCTGTAATACCCGAACTTATTACAATATTAAAAGATATTTCTCTGATTCATTTGTAGACTTCTGGATTTCGTGGTTCGGCTGCGATTTCTCCCACAAGTCCCAAGGCATTCCGCGAAATATTATACCTATGTACTCTTCGAATGCCGGGTAATAAAGGAATCAACATCGAGAATCCCTTACCTTTGGCATGCTAACGTAGACAGGGACTGGAGTGGGTTGGGGGGACGAGTCGCAACCCCTCCTCCGTTCAACTTCAAATTGATGCAATTTATGAAAACTTTTGTGCGCTCAATTGCGAATACAAGTGTACAAGTGTACAATCTCTGTCATTTTTATGCACTTCCCCTAGTTATGCCAAAGCAATTTCTCTCTTTTGGCAAGTTTGCTTTCGTTTTCGCCCGAGTTCCTATCTTGATTTTCTTGCCATTTTCCTTATCCTTTTTTTGCTGTACTCCTGACTTGGCCCCGGATCTTTCCCTTTTTGCCATTCGTGCATTGTGCGGCAAATTAAGCGCATTGCAAGTGATTTGATTTGCTTTCATATAGAAAATACTTCAGATTTCATTTGCCATCTCAGCAATCACTTTAAAGTTGCCAGCGAGCTGCGAATGCGAACGAAAAGTAATTCCCAGCTAATGACTGTCATTTGTATCTGAAAATGAAATGTGCGCCACTCCCGGCGACGTTTATTTATTTTTATGGCAAGGCCCACCTCCAGCCAAGACTCTGGCTGGCGGAGCGCAGCGCGTGCCTTTAATTACCGACAAACATTCAAAAGTTGCGCCAACGAGTTATGGCATTTAATAAGTACAAGTGAGAGAGTGCAGCATGCCGGGGATCCAGTGGCCCAGAGTTCGGGTAACCAACAGGAAGTACCCACTTTTAATTGCCCCCGGAACAGGAAGTCTTGGAGAGCTTACATATATGACATTACAAAAAATTAAATGATTTTGGCAATGATTAAATCATGTATCTCAAAAAAAGAACCAGACTGATTATAGATAATTAACTAGATTTAATATAAGTTCAAGTTAGATTTTCCAGATTTATACATGGCTAAAGAAGTCTTTGAGGCCATAAACTTACACATCTAAAGTCTGTATACATACTTGCCTTATAATGCAAAGGTGGTTGGCCTTTACGGATGACTGATATCATTTTTGCCACCCTTAATCCCAGCCTAAGATTCAAGTCAAAACAATAAAAGCGGCATAACATCTACAGAAACCCTGCTTAACAGCAGTCAACGTTCATGAGTCTGGAATAAAGGCAAGCCATCTTCTGCTGAAGCTTAACATTCTGGTTTCTAGATGGAAAATAGCAGTAGCATATAACATCACAGAGGCCCAACATATCTGTAAAGCACACTAGCAGAGCAGCCACCCCTGAAATTCCCCCTCCTTTTCGAACTTTGCCCCGCTAGCAGGGGTGTTGTGGCACAACATAATGCTAACCAGCTCTGAAATGGCGCTGTTAATGTAAGTCAGTAATGCAAACCGGAAACCTGTAGCTGCCCTGTAAACTGTTGACTGAACGAGAGAAATGCGTTGAAATATAAACTTATTAAGGTTTTGGATATACCCTTTACAAGGCGATCCAAAATTTAGCTTGTATATGTTTTACTTTTCACTTCCACGTTGTATTTAGACCATTTATTTTTAAGTATAGGCATGCTTTAAAAACGGATAAGCTTGATGGACATTGCTTTGAGTACCGGGTATCTCTCAGTAGAGCCAACGCGATTGTAGTTCTCTTACTCTAATAAATTTTCCCTAATTCCTTTAAAGTATAACAAAAAATATATAAACAATAACAGCATTTTAAAGAACATTATCCATACAACTAATATTGTTTAGCAGTTATTTTAGTTCTTCATTAAAGAGTTTCTCCAACCCTAATTATAATTGAAATATTTAAAAAAAAATTTTCTAATTTCATTCAGTGTACTTTAGGATGTTCGTTTGGAAAATGGAAGTTTCGCTTTTAGCTGCCGGCTGATGAGATGTGGGCCTGAGCGAGGCCAGTGGCTTTTAACCCCTTTTAAAATAGTTTTAATTGAATTTATTGATATTTTAGAAGAGGGCCGAGATAGGGCGACCTTTCCACCCGCACACAAGTCAAATGCAAACCCAAACGGAATCCAATGGGGAGTGCTGCTGCTTCTTCCCTTAAATCCTTGGGCACTGCCAAATGTGGCAAGCACACAAAAATAAAACCAAAGTTAGTTAACTTTTCATCGGGCTAATAAAGCGTGCGTCTTTTTGGGAGCAAAATGGCGGCGATGAAGACAACGACACCAAATCAATGGAGTCCCAGGGTCTGCGACTGGGACTAATGAATAGAAATGTCGTCCTTCAAAAGTTTTCGGTTGCCTTGGCAGCCCAAAGAGCCAAAATCTCCCTTCCCCTCCCCTGTGTGGGTTAATGAAAATCCGATTCTAGTTCCGTGCCCCCGTATTCACACATCTTATGCTTTCAACTTGACTTTCGGTTTTTGGCTTTTTGAGAGCTCAAGGAAGCGTGGCAGAAGATTTGCGGCTGCTCCTTGTGGAGTGCAGAACTTAAATGCGTGGCATATGAATCGTTAATTGTGTGGGCGTGGCAGCGGGCGGAAACGGAAGCGGGCTAGATGAGGAGGAGGAGTGGGAAGAGTGGAAAGGTTGGATGGGGTGAAGTTGGCGCTGAGAATAAGCGTACTCTGTGGGTTCTAGAGCATTAGAAGGAATTGGAAATAGCTAAATTTGCAATTCAGAGTCATTCATGATGGAGTTTATTACTCTGCATAACGAATTAGTTTCATTTTTCCTAAATTATTCATATTAGTTTGACTGACAGCTAAACGGAAAACAATTTAACTTAAAATTATTAATTAAAAATATACCTTGATTGCTTTTTGAAATATTTTCCGAACATATTAGGTATTTATTAAATAAAGTTCTGGTTATACTTGGGATCTTTAAGTATATATATAGATAGAATAAATTTAAAAATCGAATTTATATCAATATATACCATAAATACAAGTAGAAAAACGTATTATTGATGTCCCAGTTCTATGTTAATGTCTACACAAAATATCTATCATATTCTCTAGGCTTATAATCTTAAATATAACTCCTTTAAATTCTCCCTAGAACTCAATTACTTCTACTTATCTTTTAAGTCTTTTTAAAAGGCTCATCATGATGAAAGCTTTAATATTAAGTCATCCAGCAATGACAAATATTATCGCGCTCATTCATAAAATTTGACATTAGCATATTGCATTTCCATTGCGTTAATGTGACAAAATGACAAATGAAGTTGGTGTCGCTCCGCCAGTCCTCCGCCAATCCTCCGCCAATCCTCCAGTCGCTGCATTCCCAGTCGAAAGCCGTCTGTCGCCTTTCGCTTCCTTCCCGGGAATTCCCCGTTCCTCGAACAGCACTTTATGCGTTTCGCGGCGGACTGCACTTGAATTTGCATTTGCATTTTTCGCAGCGTGGCAAAAAGCAAAACACTTTGACAAGCGTTTACAAACTCGCCAGCCCGGCAGCGCCAGCAACAAGCCAAGTAGCGCGGCAACTTTGAAATTGATAAATTGATTTATGCAAACAAATCAGTGGGAAAGAATCTCGCGGGAAGGCGAAACTTGCTTGACTTTCATGCGCGATATATATATTTATACAAATATAGAGACTCCTTTGGAACCGCGTGAATATGAAAAATGGTGATGAGGGGCAAATCAACCCCCGGCTCAGACAGGACCTCTACCAAAGTACATACAAAACCAATTAACAAACAATAAGAATCGAAATTGCAATTGTTTGAATGTCCACAGCAGACTTTTGCCCTCTCAACGATTTTGGCATTATTTGACGGTTTTCATGACGATTTTTGTTTTGCATTGAATCTTTTTTGTGAAAGCCCCGCACTTCTTTTCCCAGCCTTTCTTTAAGTCGCTCCCAGACCCATTGTCCTGGGATTTAATGCCACTACTGTTGCTGTTGGTGCCACTGGTTATTGACGCCCGCCACCCCCTTGCACGTATCAAAGACCAAACCCACACACGCGCATTGCGAAACCATATTGTCCGAACAATTTAAATTTCCCGCAAAAACTTTCAGTCAATTTCCACACCTGTGGTCGCAGTAATATTTATTAAATTAAGATTACCTCGAAATCGACACACATACATGATAGTTTGATATGGAAATATCTTTTAATTCGAGTCTATCAAGTAAAGGTTATTCTTAAGTTTGATTTTTCCAAAAATTATGATATAAAAATGCCAATTTAAGGACCCAAATATCCGAATACTTGAGGTCTTCTGGAGAGCATAATTTGGCCAAAAATGGAACGACAGCCAAATGCCATATATATTCCGAATCGCTGTTTTCAAGGCTGTTTTGGCCAAGTAAAGGTTATTCTTAAGTTTGATTTTTTCAAAAATTATGATATAAAAATGCCAATTTAAGGACCCAAATATCCGCATACTTGAGGTCTTCTGGAGAGCATAATTTGGCCAAAAATGGAATGACAGCAAAATGCCGTTTATATTCCGAATCACCGTTAAAATCTTAATTATTTGACAATAAAATAATAAAAAAATGAATCAAAAAAATTTTTGCCAATTTTTTAAAAATTGATAAGGGGTTACATCATTAAAATTGTCAAAAATTGATAAAAAATGAATTTTGTTTTATTTCCAAACTAAGTATGCAGATTAATAAACCAAAGAAAAGCTAACATAGAACAGGTTTCCGAATTGAAATTAATGCAGTTTTGGCTTAAATATGAATATGTATATAAAAAATGCGTATCTTTGAGGTCTTCTGGAGAGCATAATTTGGCCAAAAATGGAACGACAGCCAAATGCCATATATATTCCGAAT